>PVKE010023785.1:0-24351 GCA_004027555.1 Craseonycteris thonglongyai | reverse complement strand
ATCCTGCAAGGAAGATAGAATCCTTGTCTTTTTTATTCTTGTCCTTTCCCAGTCCTTGTTCTGTATTGCAGCCAGAATGATCTTCTTAAAATGCGGTGTTCTTTCCGTCACCAGCTCAGAATCTTCAATAGCTATGTATTAAAGGCGGTATAAAGCCCGATATTCGTAGCCTAACACAGGAGGCCCTTCAGTCTGACTTAGTCCTCTTGTTTCAAAATGCAGCTCCTTCCGTTTATCCTGACTTAATTATTTGGCACTTCCATGATAAAATATAGTCATGTAAATGTTCCACACATTTAGTATGTATTTTATACTTTGCGAATGTTTTTGCTTTTTCTGTCAGGCCTTTCCCATTTTTCATACAACTAGGAAAGTATTCCTTAGTGGCAAAGAAGCTGGTTCAGCCTTAATTCCCATAGTCCTTTTCTCCATAGTTCTAGAATTAGTAGTTGGCATATAGCTGCCTACAAAATACTACTTCCCAACATCTCTTGAGGTTACATGTAGTTTGGTAATTAGATTCTGGCCAACAGGATGTGTGAAGTTATATTGTGGCATCCTTTTGAAACTCTCCCAAAGTGATATTTGGCATGTTTCCTCTGTCCTTGTATTTTGTTATTGCCTCCTTTCTGTTTTCTGGAATGAGGTGACTGATAGTCAAACCAGGATTAGATATCAGAGAGTCACTCCAGGAATTTGTGGTGCAGAGCACAAATCAGCCCTGGATCACTTCCATCCAAAATCAATTTAATAGAGAGAAAGATATCCTCTCTTGTTTAAGCCATTGTTAATATTCATATCACTTGTTGCAGGAACTAACTCTAACCATATATTGTTTTTCAAAATCATGTTCAAGTTTAACACAATGAAAACTAATAATATTGCATTGAGCTACACTACATACCATTTCAGTTCCAGTAGGTCAAAAACCCTGAAATATTGGCAATTTCATATGATCCAATTTAATATTGCTAATGTCAGTATTTTTTTTACTGTATTATGTATAAGCCTGTAACCATTTATAACTCTTTCAAGCATATCATATTATATCTAGTATTATAGTTGTGTCTTTACTTTCTTATCTTTTAAACAATCATGAATGCTATGAGAAAAAACACAAAATATATTCATTCTCCAATCCTATGACTAGAGCATAGTTCTTGATTCTTGTCAGGCATAACTATTCTTAATGGAAAGAATGAATCAATTAAATATAGTTTTGCTATATTATACTTATATAACATTTAAAATTGTTAGCCTTTTCAGATCAATTTCTACATATTTCCACAGTTTATTAAGTTTCCTAGAATGCCATTTAGTGGCTACTTTCTTTCTCAGTAGGAGCTATAGTTTTGGGGAAAAATTAGTGGTGTTTATATGTGGTTCTTTGTACTAAGACGTACTTAAAGACTGTCACATAAAATCTGAGTCCACTTTGTCTCAACAGGTGGCTCAAGAGTCTTTGTTTCTATAAACCTTGGGTTTGGGGCAAGTTAATTTATTTGCCAGTAAGGTGTGGAGTAAGGGAAATAAGTGATTCAGACTGTCCATTGGAAAGAAGTCAATCCATTACAAATAATTGATGCTATCTAATAATTGGGGTTTAAATGTCTCCTGAAACCACTTTTGAGAAAGCTTGCTTAGAATATTGAGAAAGTAGCTAAATATAAATTAAATTATTTCCATAACTATTGGTAAAGCTTTAATTTTATGTAAATTATAGTTTGCTTCATTATGAAGTATAACATTCTATGTCCCATCTTCTATCTCCATCCATCCAGATTAAAATAAGACCTCAAGAGGGACAGCTTCAGTTTTACAAATGTTGAGACAATATTTTAATAGTGCCAAATTTTGCATATTAAACTGCAGAGAAATACAGACATGAGTTTAGTGATAAATACAATGCCACTTTATGATGCCCAATGCACAATTTAAAACCAAGCTGCAAGTGGTGTTTAGCTTCTGTGTCTTTTTTTCAAGTAGCACATTTTCAGGGAGAGAAACGTGAGCTTTTTCTGCCAACCCTTTTCACTATATATCAGACAACTGCCTTAATTTATGTAAAAATTGATACATGTATTGATTTTGATGAGGTACACAAGCATCTTCAGAGGTGTTGTTCTTAATTACCATCCTATCTGTCTGCATAACTTCCTCATCCTTCCTACTGATAGACGATGTGTGCAAACAGTCAGGTTAAACAAAACCTATAGCTGATAAGAGTCTTCCACTGAACTGACCATGATCAAATCCACTGAGTGAGAGAGGGAGAAGAGGAGAGAGAAAAAGGGAGAAAGGTGTCTTTATACTGCAAGCTAAGTGTTGCTTAGTGTTTTCTGAAATTCCTTTAGTAGTTATCATCTTCGTCCTCTCAATTGTCGGCAGTGAATATTCTACAATACATTGTTTATGTGCACACCTGGAACCTAATGTAATTTTACTAAACCATGTCAAATCAACACATTTAATTAAAAACAATTGTAGGCAGTGAATATTTTCTTCATTCTTTCTCATACATACATAGCTCAAATCTGATAAAGCACACCATTCAATATATGTTTTAGAAGTTTCAAAACCACGTTTTACAACCTGGTAAAAACTGTGTTGCTTGCAAAAATCCAGCATGATCATTGGGCCTGAAAACAATCAGACAGACACACAGGTGTAAATGACAATTAATACTTTGATTTCCCCTATTTTTCAGTTCATTTTATTTAGTTCCACAGTAACTTGATGTGTAAAATCTGAAACTATTTTCTTCAGATGCTTTGGTTTTCCTTTATATGTGTCTCCAAATATAAAAAGTGGTAATTCTTTGTTTCTCAATTTGTTCTTAGTTGGTTAGTTAGTTAGTCAGGTAGGTAGGTAGGTAATTAGTTTTAATCAATTTGTTTGTTTTTAAGGCACTGATATAAGAGCCTATCAGATGAATTTGATTCATCTACAATGTATGTTGGCAATTGGAGACTAGAATACTGGGTGATTTTAGGTGGTTGCTATAAAAAAACAAACACATAAAATAAACATAAAAACTCTCCCCCAAATTCCAGGTAGAAAAACATTTCTGGTGGTCTTAATTTATTTTAATTATTAAATTTTTACTTTGGTAAAAACTATTTGTATTATTTCTTTTTGAAGAGTACCGAAATTTTCTTCATGGTGTAATTTGTGCTAATTTTACTTAACGTTTCTTTAGTATTTAAAAATCATGTTCAGAATTTGATATAGTCCCATAGTGGGTCTATTTTATTAATTATGTAATTAAAACCTATATACATTCTATTATTTAAAAATTTTGAACAGGAAGGGAGAATTTAAATATTCAATTTCTAGTGTGTTTTATTTATTTCTCCCTTTACCAACCTATTTTCATGTCCTGCACAAATATTAATAATTCATGCCTTTATTGAGATTTGTACCCTTCAGCATTATGAATGTTCTTTACACTTTTTGGTCTGAATTTTGTACTCTTCTCTTATTTTTGTTTGCCTAGTATATCTTTTATTTTCTTAAAAATATTTCTGGGTTATTTGTTGTTTTCTGTTTTGGCTTTTTTCTTGTAGTATTACTTCTATTATCATGATCATATACACCTATTTTTCCTTTTTTGTTCATGTCTGGTTTTGAGTGTGCTCTTATTTTTTCACTTTCTGAAAGTGTTAGATATGATTTAAATTAACTCTTTTTCTCACTCTGATCTTCCTTTCCACTAGTTTCTACAGCATATGGGTCCACACGGGCTGGGGCCAGGACTGGATCCTTGGACCCTGGGGCTGCAAAACAAGTGCTCAACCTACTGAGCCATCCCAGCTTCCCGGAATATAAGATTTTTTATACTAATATGGCCTTTCGAAATTGTAGGCACTGGTAAACTAATCTCAGTTCATCTGCTGCTTTTGCATCTAGTGCTGAGCCTGAAGTCACAGAATAGTTGGTTAGCATAAAACAAAGAGGTGAACATGAAGTGGGGTAGAACAGAAACCTGGAATCCTCACTGGCCTCTCCCATCTCCCAGTTTCTCTCTTTGCCATTATAGATGACTCATGGCAGGAAAAACGGTTATATTTCCATAAAATCTTAATGTGCCTGGCCAGGAATTAAAAAACAAGAACAAACCCCCAAAACTGAAAAATAAAGAGATGCCGTAGAGGTGTGCGGTGGACTGCTATCCGGAGAGTGAGCCCACAGATACCCTGAAGCCTGAGTCAACCTTTTTCACATTGGCCTTTTAAAAGTAAGTGCCTCCTGCTCCACTTTCAAATCTCATACAAAATTCTGTGTCCAGCACTCACGAGAAGTAGAGAGAAGAAAATCATGAGTCCTTATTACTTCTTCTACAGTGTGGCATGGTCCATAGCCACTAGAGCTATGTGCGCTAGCTCTCATTCATGGAGGCTTATTCACCTGTGATTTTTATTTAGGAACCATTAGTTCTTGGTGTCTCATCATTGTGGCTTCTCTGAGGTTGGACTGGTTTGCACATTAGCATTTGTTTGGGCCAAAGAGGCAAGGAGAATTAAGGATTTGAATGTTTGGAATTTGAATGATCTATTTTTTTCTTCATTTTATCTAGAGTCAAGTCTAAGATAGACATATATTTGCATCTATGTTTCTTATTCCTGACTTACCCAGTGAGTGTGCTGTTTTTTAGGGGTCCTAGCTTAATCCACACCACCTTTTACCTCCCAACCTACTCAGACTATGACTTTTCTTCCAAACCCTGCCTTATAAGTGCATTAAAGTACATACTTTAATATACCAGGGATTATCAGATATCCCCACCCTAAAAAATTAAAAAACAAAACAAAAACTAATAGTTTGGTGGTTACCTGAGGGAAAGGGAAGAGGAGGGTGGGAGAGTGGGTGGGGGAGGAGTTGGGAGAGGGCACCAGATATATAGTGATGGGGGGAGAGCTGATTCTGGGCGGTGAGCACATAATGTAATACATAGGTGATGTAGTGTAGAGTTGTACACCTGGAAACTATGTAATTGTTACCAACCAATGTTACCCCAATAAATTCAACAATAAAAAAAGTGCTTTATTATTCCTTAGATCAGAACTAGATTTTTCTGGCTTCCACAATATCTCTTACTTTCCCAACAGTTTATCACTGAATGAGTTAGGTGAGCCAGGATTATTAGCATCAGAAAGTCACTTCCACCCAAATTTTGGAGAAATGAAGGGATGGGTTTGTGTCCCCGATGTTCACAGGCCAGTCACCTATGGCATTTGGAATCACAGGGGTCCAGTCCACGCAGAGGTAGAGACACTAAGACACCAGCTGCTGCCAGTGACACTGTCCAGAGCAGAAAAGCATAGAGAGAATAGTCTGAATTCCCCAATTTCCTAACAGTGCCACTCGCTGCCCTAACCTGTCAGAAGCTCCAGGCTCTGTCCTGCCTGGGGCCACACTGCTCTGCATCCTGCTTTGGAGCGCAGAGCGGAGAAAGGATAGGATTTGAGGACAGGCAGGCCCAGCAGCCTATTTTGACTTGATTAACTTTTACTGAAAGTAAAAGGATTTCAACTACATTTACTGTGAGGCAGTAAATGTTACATTTATGACTTTGCAATTTGCTATAATTATTTCCATTTCACAAACGAAGGGGAAAAACTGAGATTCATAAAGGTTAAATATCTTGCCTGAGTTCATAGAGGTAATAAATAAAGCTGCTTAACCTTTCAACCACACTATCTTTCCTTCTCCCTATTTCTTCTGGTTCACATCACCACAGAACCCAGTGTCCAGCTCATAGCTTCCATTCAAGATAGATGGAGACAAGTTCTGCTTGAGACCCCAATAATCTGTATCAGAAGGATTGCCTATACTTTCCCCGCTCCAGTCTTGAGATACCCTCTGGGGAGAATGTGAGACCCTAAAGACAAGTCATGTTTGTTGTACAGGGGTTTATACCTGGAAACACTCTTGATCTTGACTGAATATGGAAATGCCCAGAATTGAGTAATGGTTCCTCCTAGTAATTGGGATTCTCCAGGGATTTAATTAAAGCAGCATCTAAGTTCATGCTCCTGCCACATTCTCCAGACGCTGGTACCTGTGGAGAATTGCATAGCAAATCTGCCAGTTATTCCCATAAACACTGAGCTTTTGAAAGCTGGATTCTATTCCCTGATGGTGTATGTGAAAGCTGGGTGACCAGGAGGCTCTGTTTTAGTGTTTTATCATGGTTTTCCTGTCGAGGTAAGAAAATTCGGCAGGCAGCCTCTATCATTCACAGATGTGGCATACTCCTGACTTCGTGCCGTGCATGTTGTCCTGAACACAGGCCCCTTGTAACATGTAATTGTTAACCTGGTTAGCCTGCTTTATTCTTATGTGTAAGTGTGATTAAGTCCCATCAAGGGTTCTCTTCTGCTTCGAAAGACAACAAAGCCAGACTGAATGTGCTTTAAACTGGACTTCAGTCTAGATAATAATGTATAAATACTATGACTGTTATTATCATTACCACTACTATTACTACTGTTAAAAATAGTAATGATAGAAACTTGTCTTAAATGGTAGTTTGTAAGGTACATGTTACTTTCATCAATATCATTTAGTTTTATTCTTTCAACAATGCTGCACCTCAGTAAGGCCAAGAAATAGAGCGATCAGTCCAAGGACAAAGAGAAAGAGCTAATGAAATGTCCTTGAGTATAACTTGTGTGCGATGACACACAGATATTTGTATAATATCAATACAAGGGAAATTTATTATGTTTACCAGTACCATGAAGGGCAGAACATTTAGTCTAATATGGATATTTCTTTTAACAATATCAATACATTATTTTGGAGTTTCCTGGATAGTTTGTGTCTGGGACTCACAAAGTCACAGGGTCTTCATGTCAGCTCTTTGCTCTGCCTGGAACATCCTGCTCCTATCCTTGTTTTTCTTGGCTGGTTTGTTTTTTTACAGTACATCTCAGCTTCATACCATCTATTCCCACTACTTCATAGCACTTACTGATGACTTTTTACTTATTCACTATCTGCATTAATGAATGATTACCTCACTCCTCTGTAATGTAAACTCAGTGTAAACAAAAATATCTTTATTTAGTTGACTGCCACATTCTCTGAGTGTAAAACAGTGCCTGAAATGTAGCAGGAACTCAATAAATATCTATTGATTTACTAAACTATCAAATTTATAATAGGAGAAATATCAGTGAAACCTTTTATATTATCTTTCTTTTAAAATGAAACTTTATCTGCTATAACTAGTTACGCTTTTCTAAAAAATACCTCATTGTCAAATATAGAGGTATATATTTTTTATAATCTAGGGTGACTCATCTGTTGGAAAGCCTAAAATCAAATGAAATAGGCCTTCCTATCTTAACACAAATTAGTAAATGTAAAATATATATATGCAGAGGAATAAGCTAGTCCCCAAAAGACATTTACTGTATGATTCAACTTATAGAAGTTATCTAAAGTAGTTGAACTCATAGAAACAGAAAATAGCATGTGGTTACTAGGGACTGTGGGGGTAGGATAAGGAAAGTTTCTGTGTAATGGCTGACTATAGAGCTTCAGTTTTGCAAGATGAAAAAAATTCTGAAGATCTGTTTTCACAACAGTTTGAATATACTTAACACACCAAACTGTACACTTCCCAGGAGATTTACACAAAATGTTTATTTGCCTTGTTTAGAATCATTTCATTACTTAAACTCTTTATATCTTTTCAGCATATATTAAAGTGCAAATGTACTATATGAACAAAGATGGAGATAAATATGCATCATCACGTTAGAAGTGTACTCTTTTGGCCCAAGAGACCAGCAGTTACAGAAGCGTTTGAACACAGCCATGACTATGTCATATGCGATCACAATTCAGTACTATCATGGCGAAATGATTTTACTTCGCAAAACCACCCACCAACTTAAAATACCATAAATAGTTGTCCTTTGTTTTCAGGATAAATTCAACATTCTTGGTTTGTCTATAAATCTGGGCCTTTCACAATGGGCTTCAGAATTTCCATTCTATAGTCCACCCCGACCATGCCCATGCCTCCCAAACACATTCAGGGTTCTTCCTACACTCACATGCCATGCAAATGCCCATTTCAAAGCCTTTTTGGCCATCCCTCTCTTATTGCAGGGATGTCTTTTCCATTCTTTCTCTCACCTATTTAACTCTTACTAAACAGGACCGTCCTCAAATCATTTGTTGTGAAACTCTCCCTGATGGGTTCCTGCCTATTCAGACATATCGTAACAGCAAAGTAAGTGTCTTTATCAGACCCCCAAAGGCTTAGCCTACTAATTATTGATGGGCATAAGGAAGTGACAGTGTGTGGCAGGGTCAGGGACTCAGAACTCCAAACATGAATGTTTTCCTTTACTGTTAATTCCTCCTTAAGAGACTCTCAAGATATATTATTTTGGGGAAGCCAGGATGGCTCAGTGGGTTAAGCGCTCACTTTGCAGCGCTGGAGACCGAGGATCGAATCCCGGCCCCGGCCCGTGTGGAACCACATGCTGAACTAGGAGCTCTCCCAGTTCAGTTTCTGTCTGTCTGTCTGTCTCTCTCTCTCTCTCTCCTCTCTCTGTCAAAAATAAATAAATAAATAAAATACAAAAAAAAAACCCCAAAACGATATATTATTTCAAAAGCAGACATCAAATTGATCACAGATAATAAGTTACCTTTGAGTGAGAACTTATCTCAATATACTTTATAGAACAGAAGTTGAGTTTATGAGAGCCAAAACAGGGATTGCTAATATTAAATTTGAAGTTTTCTGTGTGATAAAATGTAAAAATCTCTTCCATCTCTACATTACTTCCAACCTACCGTCATCTCTGACACAAATGTTTTGTGTGAGCGTGTTTATAGGGATATATATGTGTATAGATGTCTATATTTATTTGCTTTGAGAAATCAAGGAAGTTCTGACCTTTACAATTGGCTCATATGGCCCGAAACAGAAACAGCCCTCAGATAGGAGCCTGGGTTCATTATTGACCCAAAAAACAGAGGCACTCTATCGCAGAATCTTTGGGCATCATGTAAAAGAATGTGACATTTTCAAAAAGGGTTGTTTTTTAGTCTCATATGTCTTGGAAGAACAACAACTGATATCTAAATACAATTTAATAATAGTATTGAATATTTTTAATGGGCTCTTTTTATAGAAAGAGATTAGCCATTCCATCAAACATATATATCTAATGGTGGTTGCATTTACCTGATAATTAATATATGCGCAGTTTTTTATGTACTTACTGGTTACTTTTACATCTTCTTTTGTGATGTGTTCTTTCAAAACCTTTGTTCACTTTTTTAATGGGCTGCGTATCAACTTATTGCATTTTAAGAATTTGTATATAGGGGAAGCCGGGATGGCTCAGTGGGTTAAGTGCTCACTTTGCAGCGCCGGGGACCGGGGATCGAATCCCAGCCCCAGCCTGTGCGGAACCATATGCTGAACTGGGAGCTCCCCCAGTTCAGTTCTCTATCTGTCTCTGTCTCTGTATCTCTCTGTCAAAAATAAAAATAAATAAAAATATATTAAAAAAAAAAGAATTTGTATATTAATATAACAATATTTGATAAAATATGCCTGTGCCAGTATTATATTCCAGGCTCTGTCATGTGCTTTTATTTTGTAAATGTCTTGGAAGGAGCAGAAATATTGAATTCCAATGAAATGCAGCATACTAGTTTTTGTAATTTATGCATTTTGTGTCTTAAGATATCTTGTCTAGCTAAGAGTTACTTCATGAAGATGTTAGCTGGGCTCTGTTCTCATCTGGAGTGGGTGGTCCTTTTCTAAGCACCGATGATGGTGGCAGAATTCAATTTCTTGGGGTTATATGACTTCATATCCTGTTTTCTTGCTGGCTGTCAGCAGGGGACCACTCTCTGGGGACTGCCCAAAGTCCTTGCCATGGACCCCCTTTACTTCTTTTTAAGATTTATTTTATTTTAGCAGAGAGGGAGAGACAGAGAGAGGGGGGAGGGCCCAGGGCAGTCTCCACGGTTGTATATCCTCAGTTTTTGATGTGGCTTCATTTCACACAGGTGAGTGGGAGGCCATGCAGGGTGGGAAACAGGCCAAGGGCCTCCCACATGGGAAGCACACCCCAGTTCAGCATGTGGGTCTTCATGGGCCTGGACCGGGATTCAATCCTTGGTCCCTGGGGCTGCAAGGGGAGCACCTAACCTGCTGAGCCATCCGGCTCCCCCATCCCCCTCCCTGATTTCTAAAGTCAGCATTGGAGAATCTTATCTCACATCGAATCCTCTTCATGCTCCAAATTCGTCTCTCCAGGAAGAACCCAGTGCCTTTAAGAGCTCATTCAGTAAGTCATGTCAACCCAAATAATTTCCATATTTTAAAGTCAATGGATTTGGGATCTTACAATTGTATGATCTCTTTGCAGCAGCTTCTAGATTAGAGTTTGATTAAATGTTTGGGGAAAGTGTGTATATACCAGTGTGTAGATATCTTTGGGATCGTTTTGGATTCTGCTTATCGCATTCCATTCCATTTTCTCTGATATGTCTTTTCTAACAGTTTTATAGTTCTAACTTTTTTTACCTTTTGGACTATGACCATTTTGAATCCATTTTTTAGAAAGAGCGATGAAGGAATCTTCATTTTCTTTACTAGGATATGGATATATAGTTGTTCCAGGAACCATTAGTGACTTTACTGTGCAAATTTAAAATTTTTTTTAAATTCAATCGATCCTTTATGTGTTATCCATTTACGAGTTTATGGCCATTTAGACTGTTTTCCCTTTTTGGTTATTACAAATAACATCCCCATGTAAGTCTTTATGTGGGCCTGTGTTTTTCATTTCTCCTGGGGAGATTCATAGGAGTGGAACTGTGGGCCGGGTTGGATTGTGATTTATGTTTGACATTTTAAGACACTCTAAAGCTGTTTTTTACAGTGGTACCACTCTTTTCCATTCCTGGTAGCCATGCAAGAAGGCTCAGGCAAATGTAAGCGTCACTGAGAAGTGGTGAACTGGTAAGTGCCTGTGTTGCTGAGTTCAGAGCCTACCCGAGTCCTCTGGCCAGGGTGTCACAAAGCCGCAACCACGAGAGCAGCCAGGCCACGTTCTCCACTGTTCAGGTTCCTGTCCCAAACGGACTCAGCTTGTTGAAAGAATTCAGTTCCTGTGGCGGTAGGACTTAAGCCCTCAGCACCTAGACATCCCCTCTCCCCAGCCAGGTCACAGCACAGTCGCTCGCCTTTTCAAGCTGAGAAGGAGAGATCATCTCTCAATTATAGACCCTCTTTTTAAGGATTACCAGATTCAGTCATGTTCACTACGGTCATCTTTTTGCTTCATCTAAAACTAACTAATTAGAGGTCTTAATTATATCCATAAAATTATTTTCAGCTTTCCCATATAAAATAACATAATCACAGCTATGATATCTTGTCACCTTTGCCATATTCTGTCTGTTGGAAGCAAGTTACAGGTCCAGTCCATAATTGGAAGTGTGTGTGTGTGTGTGTGTGTGTGTGTGTGCGGGGGGAGGGGGGGTGCATTACACAGTGACATATGAATACGTCACTGGGGGTCATTTTAGTATTCTATCTACCACACTCGGCTTCTGCTCATTTTGGATTTAATTGTCTTTTTATTAACTTCTTGAAGTTTAAGTTTACACCATTAGTTGAGAATTTCATTCCCTTCTAATATAGGCACTTAGCTATAGCATGTATGCAGTACTTTAGCTGCACTTTTCATATTTTGATATTCTGTACTTTCATTTTAATCCAGAGTAAATTATTTCCTAATTTTTCTTGTGAATCTCTTCTTGAATCATGGGTTTCAAAATATCTTTCATGATATTATAATATTTGGGGAACATCCAAACATTTTTCTGTTATTAATTTATATTTATATGGTATTGTGGTCAAGTAGCCTCCTTTGTATTAATAATATAATAACTACTTTTAATTTGTTGAGAAATTTTTGGCCCCAAATATGCTCAGTGTTAGTGAATACACAATGCACGCTTGAAAATAGTATATATTGTGTTATAGATGTGTGGAATGCTTGAAAATTCTTAATCAGGTCCAGTTCTTTGAGAATATTGTTCAAATCTTTATAGTATTATTACTCTTTTTTTTGTCCTCAGATCTTTTTTGTTACCCCTTACCTTTCTGATGAGAATTTGGTTGAAGTACAGGGAAAGGAGTGGCCAGTGGAGGCAGACCCCCCTCATTACCCAGAGGCCCCCAGGGATCATACATGTTTGTGTTTCCTTATCCTTGTCCTTTAAGAATTTATAAAAATTTATGTGACTTTTTCTAACTGTGTTTTACAGTTGGCAACCCTACTACCAATGCTCTGCCAAAGGTAACACAATTTCACGTGACCTGTCTTTCTTCAGGGGGTGTTTTCACCTTTAGAACTGAATTCCCTTCATGAACGTAGCTTGGATGGAATCTGAAAACTGATTTTTCCATTTTTTAGGGTGGTAGTGATTTTTCTCATGGTTTCCTACATCCTAAGTACCAGCAGAATTATCAAACCTTAGGGTTTTGAAACCACAAGAAATGTTTCTGTCTCCCTAGCCCCAAGCTGGAGCCTGGCTGGCCCAGATGGACATCCCATGGCTCCTGACCTCCTCCCCAAATGCTCACCTCTCCCTCAGCTGATGCCAGACACACTGTGTTTGGTTTAAAATGTTTGAAACAACAAATAACAAAATGAGTCCTTACTTATAATTTTTTGGATTATTAAATGAGAAATGTAGGAACTTAGTGTTGTAAAAGACAATCCAGAGATTTATCCTTCAAAAATGTAGTTCTTCCTGTCCCTTTAGGTAAGGCAGAGGGCTTTTATAAGAAAAAGGAGACACATGTCACTGGCCATAGTATTCCTTAAGGTGGCACCTCTGGAATTTCTACTCTGTTATTGTCTGTGGTTTTCATTATGATGGGAGAAAGTGGTTCAGACAAACATTACCAAAGAGACAGCTTCTCAGAGCTAAATCAGCTCCCGAGAAGCAGGAGTATGTAATCATTATCCATGTGTGTGTACATGTGCACATGTGGAAATGCACACCATGTAAGAACCTGAGTGCCCATAGGAAATGCTCAGGAACTAATTGCAAGCAAACACCTGTTAACTCTTAAAATGAGATACATTCAAGATATATATGAGGTCTGACAATTAAGTTCACGAACTAGCCAGCATACGCGTATGTTGGCAGCACTGTACAAACAGCTTGGTAAGGTTTCATAACCTTGGTATATCAGTGTCTCACACCTATGTTTATATGGA
Source organism: Craseonycteris thonglongyai (assembly GCA_004027555.1). Lineage (NCBI taxonomy): Eukaryota > Metazoa > Chordata > Mammalia > Chiroptera > Craseonycteridae > Craseonycteris > Craseonycteris thonglongyai. The sequence goes on along the minus strand of PVKE010023785.1, from coordinate 11,068 downwards.
TGTGTGATGGTTTCTTGCTGAGTGGCATTTATTATTGTTGTTTCATGTTTTTGTGTGCTGTCACGAGAATGCTTAAGCTTGAATTAGAGTAACAAATAAATATTAAATTTCTTATTAGACTTGGCAAGAGTGGAAGTGAAATCAGAGGCATATTAATCTTAGTTCCAGGGGATAATGCCATGAAGAAAACTGCAGTATGCAAATGGATTAAATGTTTTCCTGAGAAGAGAGAAAGTCACTTACAAAGAGAGGTCAAGGCACCCAGAACAAGCAGAATTGTTGAAAACAATACAAAAATATAAAACTGAAAGGAACAAAGAGACAAAGACTCGTGGACACAGTCAATAGTTTAGTGGTTACCTGAGGGTAATGGGGGAGGTGGGTGGGAGAGATGGGTGGTGGGGAGTAGGGAGAGGGAATCAAACATACAGTGATGGAAAGTGAGCTGATTCTGGGTGGTGAGCACATAATGCGATGTATAGACTATGTAATGTAGAATTGTACACCTGGAAATAACATAGTTGATATTAATTAATGTCACCCCAATAAATTTAAAAACAACAACAAAAAATTCATTGAATTGTGAGTCCAAATTGTCGGCCCTATGAGAGGCATAGCAGATCAAGTAAACACTGATAGAGAAACAGTTAGGAAAATCTTAACTGAAAATCTTGGCATGAGATAGGTGTGTGCAAAAATGGTTGCAAAGGAGCTCACCAACAAACAAAAGCAAAAGAGAGCCCAAATTTGCCAAGACCTTTTGGAGAGGCAAGACCATGTTTTGGGCCATGTTATCACTGGTGATGAAACATAGGTGTACCAATACGATCCTGAAACAAAGCGTCCAAGTACACAATGGAAGCCAGCCCATTCTCAGCGCTTAAAACAGTTCCATCAGTACAAATCAAGAGTCAAAACAATGTTGCTAACCTTTTTTGATATTAGAGGGATTGCTCATTATGCATTTGCACCACCTGGGCAATTAGTCAACTAAGTTTACTAATTTGGAAGTGCTGGAAAGGCTGCATGAAAAAGTGAGTCGAAAACAACCTGAACTTTTCCGCAACAACTCATGACTCTTGCATCATGACAATGCACCAGGTCACACAGCACTATCTATGAGGGAGTTTTTAGACAGTAAACAAATAACTGTTGAAACACCCTCTCTACTCATCTGATCTGGCCCTCGATGATTTTTTCTTCACCAAAGATAAAGGAAATATTGAAAGGAAGACATTTTGATGACATTCAGGACATCAAGGACAATAGGATGACGGTTCTGATGGTCATTCCAGAAAAAGAGTTCCAAAATTGCTTTGAAGGGTGGACCAGGTGCTGGCGTCGATGCATAGCTTCCCAAGTGGAATAGATTGAAGGTGACCATAATGATATGAAACAGTGAGGTATGTAGCACTTTTTCTAGGATGAGTTCACCAACTTAGTTGTCAAATCTTGTATTTATTTAAGATCATTTGTTTTCTCTATTACTCTTTTGAGCACGATGCAAATTGACATAAGTAATGTGTTTTCTAAAGTAGGCAAGTGTTTTAAATGAAAGTGATATATAATGAAATCTTATGAGCATATTAGGAAGTAAAAAGAGTACACAAACACAGGATTACTGACAGGGGCACAGCGAGTGGGTCTCGGTTTCTTCAGGTCTCTAAGGACAGGATCTAGCAGAAAAGGCCTTCCTGTGTTGTGAACCAATTCAATCCTGATTATACTTTACATGTGCAATTTATTTAAAAATCTGCTCATCCTGCCTTGCTCCAGATATAGCCTCTTCACCCCATGTGGTGCATATTATGTAAATGGAGTCAGAAACATACCAGCTCACATTTGATTCTAGCAGCTTGCTGCCTATGGTGTCCTTAAAAGTGCAGGTTGACACATGAGCTTCTAGTTTATGGTACTGCATGTCATGAGCACGTTAGTTAAGGCAGTAACAGCCCCTATGTGCCTTTGCATTGCAACTGGCAAAAGACGTGATATTTGTAGGACAGACTAACTGTTGTGACAAATAACTTCCAAATCTCAGTGGCTTACACAACCATGCTCTCTCTTGCTTTTCAGTGGAGTGGAGGTGGGCAGGAGGGGGAGGGCCCACCACTGCTCAGGCTCTGCCCCTCTCTGGGGTCTTCTAGCCTGTCCTGGATCTTTTTACCTCTGCTGACAAGGAGATTACACAGAAGGCTTCCATCAGAGGTGTAGAGTGTCCTGTGCATGGTATCCCGTCACATCTGCCTTTTCATTGCACAGATTTCAGTCATGTGGCCAGGGATTACGAGGAGACTGACTTGTGTCAGTAATGTGCGTCAGGAGCAAATAGGAACACGGTTGGACAACTTGTTAAGGTTGGTGTGAGAAAATACACAGTCAACGAGCAAATAGCTAATATATAATATGGTTATGTCCCAAAGTGTATGTGAAGAAAAACAATGATTTTTCTGTAGTTAGGTCAATACATAGTGGATTCATCTGAGAAATCCTTATTAAAATGTTTTATGTGGGTAGTATGTTAAGCTTTTATGGAAAAAAAAAGATTTTTTAAACACATCAAATCACTAAGAATGTAAAAAGTTGATTTCAGAAGTAAAAAGTAATTTTAAAAACAGTACATTTGAATAGTTTTATTCAATAAATAATTTTATAATAATCTTGTAAGTCGCTAGTGCAAAGGTCATGGGGAAATGATAGATGAGAGGAAAACACTTCCTATTTCTCTCTCACCCTTGGTCCCAGGGATAGATTTGTCTGGTCATTCTGAAGGAATGCCACAAGTCCTCACAGAGCCACTGCAGGATCTGGAGTATCTATATCCTTAGAGCTACAGGACCAAAAGTCAACCCCTGAAGCTATTACTTCAGTGACGACGGTTAAGCACATACTGACAAATGAACTCCTTCCCTGCCGCACCCCAGTTTTTACTGTGTGTGTAACTTATTTCTGAACTTAGTGTGTATAACCTATTTCTGAGCTTTTACTGTGTGTGTGTGACTTATTTCTGAGTTTAGAGTATTAGTTTAACTTCCTATATACCATGAAACAATAAAAGGATTAGGTGGGTCGTTTTTCTTGTCAGTTGTGCATCTCTTAAAAGTGGTATACTCATAATGAATTGGAGCATAGTTTATTTTTCAGGGCAAGGAAAGCATGATTCTAGTTTATGAAAAGCAACACTCGATGGAAGAATCAAGTGCTCAAGTTTTGTAGCTGGGCCGGGCTCTTCGTAAGGGTGAAGTTAGGACAATGGATGGTGTAGAAGTCTAAATGTAAGCTCTGAGAGGGCTGAAACTGATTCCCAAAGGAGCAGAGTCAGCTTGAAGTGGGAGAACAGGAGGCAACTCTATTATATGTACACTTAATATTGAACTGTACTAAGTTTCCCAAACACGTTGCTTTGTGTCATTGTTAAAATACTATTCAAGTATCATTGTCATCAACATAGTATATGTCAAATGATGATAGATTTTTGTAAAGAATGAATCTACACAATTCATTACACAATAAATCTGAGAAAGCACAGAAAGGCAAAATGTGGAAAAGAATAAATTATCACTAATAATTTTGCTTTATGGAGAGAGCTGTTACTATTTAGAAGTATACCTTTCCAAAATTTTTTTCTGTATTTTAATGTGATCACACTATGTGTTGAGCTGATCTGGTGCACAGGCCATTCATACTGTTACCCCATAATAAGTTTATTTCACTCATCCTTACATAGAGCAGACCTCTAGAAAAGGAGGGACTGAGACCTCGGTTCTAAACTCACCTTCTCACAGGTGAATGAAAGTCATACATACCCTGGAGTGTAACATTCCTCTCATTCTAAAATAAGCATTTCTCATTCCCTTAGGCTATAAAAAGCACACATGTGCCTCAAAACTTTTGCAAGGTCCCAGGAGTAAATGTCTAGTTGGCCTCTTTTTTGAATTGCATATTTAGTCATTTTTCTAGCAATCACATTGTGTCATTTACAAATGGAGTCTCATAAATATTCCAGTTTGCACTTTTGTGCCTACAAAGTATTCACATTTGATGGTGTAATTTCATTTTGGTTAAGAATAATTTTATACATTTGGGATCCTTTTAGTTCCCAACATGATTAAACCTAGTGTTGTAGCTAAAAAGCTCTTATGGCAATTTATCATTTGTTGGCTTAAAGAAATTTTCATTACTTCATCCAATGACATTGCTTTCCTTACAAATTGCAGAGTAGATTTTTCACTTAAACACGCTTTCTCATCTCACACTCTACTCTCTGTTACTTCCCGGATTCTCTTTCATTCCAAATGATTTTTTAATTGAGGAGGATCCGAGAGACTACTCATATGAAGAAAGAGATAGTTTCTTCATTTCTTCTCCTGAGCCTCGGAATTAATCCTGCCAACTTCCTTGGTCTTTCCATTTGCTACCCATCCTTTTTTTACTAAATTACATTAGAAACTATGAAAAGGAGCAAAACAACCTACTCAACTGCTTATGAATATAAATTTACTATTGGAGCTTGAAATTAATTATTTAACTTAAGGTTTATAGCCTCTAACCTAACAGATTGTTCAGATTAATTTATAGAAGAGAAATTGAGAGTCTTAAAGTTTATGTAAATTATCTATAGTTCAAATTCTGACAAGTAAAACAAGCAAATTTCACCTCCAGACTTGACTGACCCCAAACCTTCAATTTATTATTGTTCTGCGATGTTTGCCTCCAAAACACCTGCCAGAACTGTTCAGTAGAAAGAAAAGGAAATAATGATAAATTAAAATAACTTTGTGTAATTCACTGTATCTGTTACTATCCCTGTCTCATACCACGACCAAAAAGAAGAGCTGCCTGGACCACGAACGAGCTAAGACATTGTTTCGGGCTCACAGAATGTAACCTGCTGATTGCCCCACTGTGGTATCTATCTCTAATTCCTGTTTTCCTAAGATAAAAATGACAATTTCTTTGAAAATAAGCTTAAAATATTTTATAAATGACTTATTTTTAAACATTTTTAGAGAAATTATTTCAGATTTACAGAAAAACTGCATTATTTGTTTAGAGTTCATTTTGTCTTTTACCCAAGTGTACATAGTCTGTGAACTATTTCCAGGAGGTACCTGGATTAGTTCTTCCCCTCATGTATCATAGTTATGTTGTTCATTTTAAATATGGTGGGGTTGACTTGTCTGTATTTGTATTCTGCACTTTCCCCACCTTCTTTGTTGATTTTAATTTTCTTTTTGTATTTGAAAGATTGGTATGATTATAAAAGTTGGAACTCTGTTTACAGCCATACCACCTGAACACACCCAATGTGGTCTGAAAGTTGGACCTCGGTAAAAAGTTAAAAAAGAAGTGCTACTCTCACATTCCTTTGCACACATTCCCACAACTCTCCACAGAGAACCATTCCTTGGTAACTGGTTATTCCTTCCTACTTTTCTTTTTTCACAAATGAACTTAAACAGGTATGCTTCTTATCCTATCTTTTCTGTTACACAAAAGGTAGCACACTATAGGTATTTCCTTGAACTTTGTGGTTTTGCCTACCTGGCTTCTTTCACTAAGCGTAGGGAATGACACACTACACCCTGCAGGCTTAACAAAGCCCATGGCCTGCAAGTTAAGGATAACTTTTACATTTTAATATTTGCAGAATATAAAAAAATATATATGTGTACAGAGATTGCATGTGGCTGACAAGCCTAAGTTATTTATCTTCTGGTCCTTTACAGAAAATGTTTTCCTATATGTGACCTAGCACAATATGCTTAGGTATACACATGTAGCATATGCCAGTAGTTTATTCCTTTTTATTGCTAAATATTATTCCATTGCCTAGATATATCACATCATATTTATCAGTTTTTATGCATGTGTGTCTTTTATACTTTGTATTTGTTATAATAATGCTTTTTTAGCTATTTATGCATATAAATGTCTGTGAGGACACATGTTTTTGTTTCTTTTGTGTAGCTACCTAGAAGTGGGATTGTTGAGTTTTATTGCAAATATATATTCAACTCTTTAAGAAAATTCCAAACTGCTTTTCACAGTGACACACCACTTTTCATTCCCACCAACGATACCTAAGGGTTCCCATCTATTCATATTCTTGTCAATATATGTTATTATCTATCCTTTTTATTATAGCTACTCTAGCGGGTGTAACATGGCATTTCATTGTGGTTTTAATTTCCATTTACCCAATGATTAATGATGATGAACACCTTTAAAAACACATTTAAATACACTCAGGATCAGATAGATGTCTTCTAATATAGAACCGAAAGAGTTGTTTATACATTTTGAACACAAGTTTGCATTCAGATGCAATTTGCAAATATTTTCTCCTTGTCTGTGGCTTGTATTTTCACTTTATGATAACTCCAATTGAAATGGAAATATTTTCATGCTGCCTGATTTGCTTTCTTGAGGATTTGCACCTGTATATATGATGAATCTTGATGTAGTTTTATTTTCTTGTAATGGTCTTTGGTTTGAGTATCAAAGTTATACCGTACTCATAGAATTAATTTAAAGTATTTCTTCCTCTTCAATCTTTTGGAAGAGGTTATGTTGAATTGGTGTTATTATTTTGAAAAAAGTTTGATAGAATTCTCCAATGAAGCCATCTTTCTGAGGGATGATCTGTAATTACAAATTTAATTTGTTTAATGTATGGCATTATTCACATCTACTTATTCTTAACAGGAATTTCATAGATTATATCTTTCAAGGAATTTGGTCATTTCATCTATCTTGTTATAAAGTCATTATTCTTTTAATAGTTGTGGAATTGAAGGATGTTACTTCTGTCATTCCTGATATTGATAAATGTGTGTACTTATCCTTTATATTTGTTTTACCAATTTTATTGATTTTCTCAAAAAACAAGCTTTTATTTCCTCTATTTTTTCTATTTTCTATTCCATTTGATTTTACTAACCTTTATTATTTCTTTTATTTTATTTATTTTTGTACTTAAATTGCTTTTCCTTTCCTAGTTACATTAGCTAGAATTTGATGTAATGGTGAAGGCTTTATTCTTTCTCAATATAGGTGGTTATTGCTAGGAGTTTTATTAATAGCTGTAAGTACTGTTTCATCAGGATCCCACAAATTTTAATAGATTATATTTTCATTTTCTTTATTTCAAAACATTTTCTAGTTTCTATCTTGTTTTCCTCTTTAACCTATATGATATTTGGAAGTATGTTAATCATTTACCAAATTTTTGAGTATTCTTTATAACATTTTGTTACTGATTTCTAATGTATTTATTTATCTCAGATGTATTTACTTTAAATATCTGAAATCCTTTCAAATATATTGAAACTTGGGTTATGGCCCTAAATATGTTTATCTTTGTATAAGTAAGGTCTGTGTACACTTGAACAGAATATGTATTTCTGGGTGGAGTCTTTTATAATGTTGATTGGATAAAAGTGTTATGTAATAGTATTCAAACGTTCTACAGCTTTATTTAGTTTCTGTTTCTTCTGTTAATTATAAGGGAGAAGTATTGAAATCTTCAGCTATAAATTGTGATGTTGTATCATTTTGCCAGGGCTTCCATGATAAAATTGAACAGACTGGGAGACTTAAATAATACTAATACATTTTCTCACAATTCAGCAGTTTAGAAATCTGAGAACAAGGTGTGGACAGAGTGGGTTTCTTCTGAGGTCTCTCTTGTTGGCTTATAAATAGACATCTTCCTTTTGTAACTTTACAGGTTCTTCCCACTGTAATTGTCTTTGTTTGTTCTATCAACTCTTCTTAAAATGACACCAGTCATGTTGCATTAGAACCAGTGTTAGTGACCTCATTTTAAGTTAATTACCTTTCTAAAGACCCATTAATTATAGGCACATTCTGAGGTACTGGGGGTTAGGACTTTCACAAAGGAATTTTAGGAGCATGCAATTCAGTCTATAACAACATCAATTTCATGAAGACAATGTACTTTTGTGCTTAGGAATCATGCCTTCCAATTGATAAGTCCTATTTGCTGACTCACTCTGTTAGCCATATTTCTGCTTGTGAAATAAAAATTAGGATTTCAAACACAGTGTTTATCTGATGTTTACTTCTAAAATATTACAAATATAAGACTTACCATCTCTGATCTTAAAGTGGGTTGATTTCCATTTCTAATTTTTTCAATATTTAAAAGAATAAACAATGCTCATTTCTTCCTGCCCTAATATATATTTAAATTGATTATTTTAAACTCCAAATAGATATTTTAGGTTTATTGTGGTTTTATCTATTTTTGGTAGAGTTTTGAAAGTATTTGAACTTATAATGATACTACGTCTTCTTTTTATATTTATCTTCTCTGGATATATAAGAGCAGTCCAGGAAAAAAATCTAACCATAAATGCCTCTATTTTGCATAGTACATGACTAGATACTTTCTGAATAGCCCTCATATATGAATATAAAATGTTAAAATGATAACTATGAAATATCAATATCAATAAATTTAGAAAAGTATAAACTAGGGGTGTTCAATCTTTTGGCTTCCCTGGGCCACATTGGAAGAAGAATTGTTTTGCGCCACACATAAAATGCATTAACGCTAATGATAGCTTATGAGCTAAAAAATATATTGCCCCCCCACAAAAAAAATCTCAATGTTTTAAGAAAGTTTATGAATATGTGTTGGGCATCATTCAAAGCTTTCTTGGGCTGCACGTGGCCTGTGGGCCTCAGGTTAGATGAGCTTGTTATAGACTATCATATAACATAATCATTCATATTGTATTAAAAGACTGTTTCAATAATATTAAGAATGAAAACGACATACAGCATTTGTCTAATTTCAAGTTTTATCAATTAACTGCCAGCCCTTTCTTTGATTCCCCTCTAAGATTAAACTTCTCTTACTGTAGGTATGTTGGTTCTTTTATCTGTATTTTCCCAAATTTCTATTGATTTGAGTGTCTTCTTAAATGGGTGGAATAAACACCATTTAGTGAAATTTCAATTATGACAGTTTCTATCATTCCTGTTTTTAGAATGTCACATTAAAAAAGTACCATAACAAATCATTCATGTCAAATACAGATTTCATCTGCTTTGGTTCAGTAGTAAAGTTGGGACTAAATTTTTATTTTGTAGTATGAATCCAAGAACAAGATTTAAAAACTAGTTAAAAGCTAGAATATAATTGTGTTAAATACTGGTATGAGTGCATAAACTTGTAAATATTAATTTGTCATTAACACACATGTATAATGAATAAAGAGTCCTTCTCATTGCAAGTAGTATAATTTTCAGCAAACTTTCCAACATTCATTCCAAGATACAGATGAACCTAATACATAATGAAAATCTGAATATCTTCATCAAAGTTAGTTTCTTATTGCTTGGTCATGAAGTTCCTAAGCAGTAAACTAGTTTTCACTTTCAATTTGAAAGTCAAGACAATTTCAAACATTTGAGAAAGACTTTTCAGATGTTGATTCATTAAAATAAAAAAAAAATTTTTTTGAAAATGTTCCCTTGACCAATCTTAGACCGGAAAGCTTCCTTGATTTTTTCTGACAAACTTTTATTTAAAAAATATAAAAGGTAACCTTCAGTAGACATTCAGCAGGACTTGACAAAGTTTTGATTGAGGGAAGATTGATTCTCTAAAGTTTGAGTGGTCAGACATGCACTGAATTTGCTGTGGTTCATTGCTACATCCCAGGAAGGATGTCTAGCCGTTCTCTTCTAATGAGCTTATTAGTAAAAGCCTGAAAGGATCACAGATTGTCTATCAAGAAAGATTGTCAGTCACAAGCTGTTAGCAACTCTGCTGTGATTTATACACCGGGAGCAAAGAACAGAATGGTGCTAAAATGCTGCTTATTATGTCCCACAGCTTGTGCAGGAACACAAATAAAATATATGGAGCAAAGGTTTAAAGGAAAAAAATAAGTTCTGAAGAAGAAATCAAAGGAAATTAGGCAGAATAGTACTTGACCACCTTCCATTTCCTTCAGTGGTAATTACAATTCAGGGGAGAAATCAAGGCACCTGCAACTGTAATCGCCAAAGTCCAAAATGATGCCATTAAACTCCTGTTGGAAAAAAAAAAAGTCTGCTCAACTGCTGTTAGCAACAGGTAGAACAATTCTTCTCCTTGGAGATTTTTTTTTTTCCCATGTCAAGCTGATATTTGGAATTCTTCATTTCACAAACCTTCATTTGTACCTTAGTTTAGTTTGGAAAATCAGTATTGGAGTATGTCTTGTTTATAGTCAGGTAAGGATCTCCAAGCCAAGTGAAGATGTTGAAGAAAACCTCCGAATTGATAAAAAATTGGTAATGCTAACTTCATGAATTTGATAATTCTTTTATATTCAAATTTAATTTGTATTGTTATACAAATAATGTAATTACATTTACATACTTGCCTTTTCTGACAACTGGTCCTTAGAAGCAAAATCTAAAATCCCTGCCTAAAAGGGATGAAGATTAAATTTTATTGCCAATGCTTCTTTACTATAGGCCAAGTAGGTTTGGAATTCTGTTGATGTTTGTTTGTTTGAGAAATATTTAAATGAATGTGTTTTTAATCAATAGACACATTTCTTTATCTCTGCTCTTTACACCTTCCCCTGGGAATCAGTTATTTTCCCACCCTGACACAATTTTGAAGGCATAAACTATTCTATACTGCAGTCACACCATTGTTCCTAGGGATGATGGAGTTAAAGTGAGCATCCTATGACCATTCACACTGTTTACCCGGGGATACTATCTAGGGGAAAAAAGAAAGCAGGTCACTGGTCTAATTTTTTTGCCAACATGACAAATGAACCTCGAGGCAAATAGATTAATGGTATTTGATAGGAAAAGGTCTTCATAATGGAATGTTCTTTTTTAGTTAATGAAAATTTTTCTTGCTTTAATTTTTGTTAAATTTGATGAGGTTACATTGGTTGGTAACAATTAGATAGTTTACAGATGTACAAGTCCACATCACATCACTCATGCATCGTATTATGTGCCCATCACTCAGTATCAGTTTCCCTTCCATCACCTTATATCTAGTGCCCACTCCCACCTCCCCCCA
>PVKE010023784.1:0-24451 GCA_004027555.1 Craseonycteris thonglongyai | reverse complement strand
AAATACTGCCCTTTGAACATGTTATGAAAATAGTCACAAAGATAATCAACTCTATTCGAGCAGCTCCATTGTAACACTGACTTTTCAAGGCCCTGTTAGAAGACACTGAAGATAAAGAACACGATCTCATCCTGCATACTGAAGTACGTTGGCTCAGTAAAGGTAAAGTTCTTACAAGATTTGTGAACTTAATTGAAGAAATAAAAATGTTTATACATGATAAAAATGAAAATTAGGATGAACTAACAGACTCTTGCTGGCTGGTGGGTTTGGGTTTTCTTGCTGACACCATGGAAAAATTAGATTCTTTCAATTTGGAGTTGCAGGGAAAAGACAAAAATAGAGCTGAAATGATAAGCTCTGTAAACACATTGAAAGCAAAATTGACTTTGTTGATATCACATCTGCATATCAAGTCTTTCGTGCACTTCCCATAGATGAGGAAAATGCTAGGTAACAATGAATTAAATGTGCCATTATTTATTGAGACCCTGCAAGTGCTTCAAAAACAGTTTAAAGAGAGATTTCTGCAGTTTACAAATATCGAGCCAATTGTCTCCTTCTGTATCAATCCTTTTACTTGCCAAATAAATGGAATAGAACTAGCTGCATGTATTGCAGACCTTGTTCAGGGGAAAGCAGAAGAACTAGAGTTAGAAATTTTGAACCTTAAGAATGATATTGTGCTAAAATCCTTAATATCAGAGGACTTATGGAACATAGTCGACAAAGAAAAGTTCCCATTTTTTAAAAAAGCAGCATATAAAATCAAATCATTTTTCGGGTCAATGTATTTATGTGAATCTTTGTTTTCAAACATGAATTTAATAAAATCACAACATAGATCTTGACTTACCGATGAGCATCTTAATAATTGTTTGCTAACAGGGTTGTCATCATACTCTCCTAATTACAAGGCACTGGCCAATGAAGTGCAATGCCAAAGATCACACTGACAGATTTTTTTTTTTACGTTTTCTTTTATGTTTTTTTAAATGATATTATTATACGTGTGTTTTTTTATTTACTTTGTATTACATTTTGTATATATGTTTCTTTGTGTGTATATAATTTGTACAATAAATTTATTATTTTAAAATCATTTTTGTTTATTATTTTTATTCTTGTTCAATAATAAATATCCTTAGATATAGCTGATGTCCGCCGCCCTACCGATATTTTAGAATGCGCACTAGGGTATAAAAAGGTTGGGAACCCCTGCCCTAAAGTATAGTTTAATATCATAAATTTCTCTTGGCAAGATCTATTTGATTTTTAAGCCAGGTTCTAAGTTTAAGCAGATGTAAAAATTCATGAATCTCCAAATACTTAAGGTAAATTTGAAGTACATATTTGAGTAAGAAGCTTCCATTATTAGAATTTTTAAAAGAAATACAGGATACTAATATACATATTATTTTCCATATACATATAACTCACTTTATTTTTGGAGAGTTAGATTTAGTACTAGTTGTGTGACTATAATTTTCTTTAATTTCTCTTATGCTTATTTTTCTGCATTAAAATTTATTAATGAATAAATTATAAATGATAAATTTACCAAAGTCATCATAAAAAATTTGGTCATTTTGGAAAGATATTTCTCACTACTAGTGGAAGTAGATTAGAAATAGACACTTTTTTATAAGGTTGTAAACACATACATTTTTTCCAAAATTTGAATTTAAGAGAAATATTATAAATGAGATGCATTACTTAATACATTTAAATAAAATAACCTTTACAGAATTTGAACATATGCATACATCATATCTAAGAATTTTTATATTTATATTTTTATTTTTATTTTTATATTTAGTGTACCAACATTATCATGATTATATTTTTAAGAAACTTTTTCAAAAGCATACATATATTTCATTGGATATGTAGTCATCTCTCATACTATACTACAAACTCTATTGGGACAGGGGTTTCTGACATGTCCATTGACTGCCATATTCCCAGCACCGAGAAGAGTACCTAGTACATAGCAAGGGCTCAATAAGTATTTGTAGAAGGAATTAAAAAAGTAAATGAATAGATATTGATTTACAAGGAAATTAATTTCAACATGCAACTCAATTTTATAAAGTGTGTTTTTCTATGACAAACAGAGCACATGATTAATGACTGTTCTGTTTGTCATAGAAAAACACACTTCTGTTGTTTCTAAGGTAATGACTTTACCTGAGAATGTTCTTTGAGTTCTAAAATCTTAAAATCCATAAGTATGCATACACATGAGACTCCAATGATCAGTTCACTAATAGTTACCAATATCCACTTGCTAAGACCAAACAAAGGAAAAATTATGATGATCATGGCCACAGAATGTCTCAGAGTTCTGATATCCATCAGGCTGCTTTCACTAGGACTTTTAAAGGTAATAACCTTATTTCCACAGTCCTGTCATCTTGTGTCACACAGTAAGTATTAGACCCCTCTTTCCTCCCACAGTCACTATTCCTCTGTATGATGGTTAAAATTATTTGTCAGCTTAACTGGGCCAGGAGACACCCAGATAGCTGGTAAAACATGATTTCTGAGAGTGTCAGTGTGGGTGTTTCTGGAAGAGATCAGCATTTGCTTCAGTAGCCTGAATAAAAAAAATATTCACCACCACCATTGTGGGTGGCATTCCAATTAGTTAAGGGCCTGAATGAAAAAAAAACATGAAAGAAGGGGGGAATTCCTTCTCTTTTCAACATAGTGCAATTAATAATACTATATTGCATATTTGAAAGTTCTAAGAAAGTAGATATTAAAAGTTCTCATCTCAAGAAAATAGTTTGTTAACTATGTATAGTGACAAACTGTTAACTAGTTATTGTGGTGATCATTTAGCAATGTTGACAAATATCAAACCATATACTGTACACCTGAAACAACAGTAACAATGTTATATGTCAGTTATACTTAATTTAAAAAAAAGAATAAGAGTAGCATTATACTGCGGACTGGAAAACAACCAGGCTGAGGCTAGGAAATATGCAGCACATAGATAAATTGCAATAACATATTGTAACAAAAATAAATAAATAAAGCGGGAGTTATTTCAGAATGCTCATGTGTTTGTAGGCTGATACATATAATCTTGTAGAGAGACAAACCTTGATGATTCAAAAAAGGACACAACACAGAAAAAGTGATGTCCTTGAGTAGATCAAGTGTGAATGAGGATGACATATGCAAAAGAGGAAGACAGCATAAAATAAATAGCTAATGGATTGCTAAAACATTTATGCGGAGCCGAAATATTCATTCATAGTAACAGAAGATGAAGCAGAATGTGTGATTACACAAACAGATGTGATGATGGGAGCACATACAGTCATGCACCACATTATGATGTTTCAGTAAACCATGGATTTCATATGTTGTGGTGGTCCCACGAGATTATAAGAGCTGAAAAATTCCATCATAATTATAATAACATCATTCACCTGTTTGTGGTGATGTTGGTGTAAACAAACCTACTGTGCTGCCAGTCGTGTGAAAGCATTGCATATACATTTATGTACAGTACATAATACTTGATAATGAAAATTAACAACCATATTACTGATTTATGTATTTACTATTCTATCATTTTTATCATTATTTTGGAGGGTATTTTTCCTACTTATTAAAAAAAAAGCTTGCTGTAAAACAATATGTCATTTAACGCTGAAGCAGCCTTATACATATGTTTATCATGTCTCTTGATTACATTATGTTATCTTGTGCTTGTTTTAAGCTCATGTTTTGTACAGTAATATTCTGTATATCTTGTAGCCTAGGAGCAATAGGCAATGCCATATAGTCTAGGTGTGTAATAGGCTATATCATCTAGGTTTGTGTAAGGGCACTCTGTGGTATTTGCATGAGGACACAATCGCCTAATACCATGGCACAGAACTTTGTTTTTGGTTTTTTGGGTTTTTTTCAATATCTAATTCCCCTTCTTAATTACAGAATAATCTTTGTATTACTGGATTTGGGCAATATTTCCAGTTTAATAGTGAATGCCACTTTTGCAATAGGTCTGGCCAGTGAGAGTAAGCATAATTGTCCATAATCATTAAAACAAGCATTTTCTCACTTATCCACTCTTCTGCATACTTATTTAGAATGAGGAAAAGTAGATTGGAGCTTCAGCAGGAAGCTGGTATCTCCTTATGTATTGAGAATGGAATTCTACTTGCTATTGATCTCTAATAAATCTGAAGCCACCAGAAGCAGACACCACCGATCTTCCTCCAGATGTGTTTTACCTAAATGAAAAATAAACCTCTGGCTTTTTTAGAAATTTTTTACTATTTACTAAACACTATTTTTAAAATACACATAACTTGGAGTAAAGTGTTGATAGTAATACCAATATTACTAAAATATAAGTAGAGGAAGTGAGTTAGGGCTTCTTGTAAATAGCTTTAAAAGGTGATTCAAATGTAGATGAGTACATTTCTCATTGCTCTGTCTTTATCAACCTGACAATTAGAAATTATGACCGAAAATCCTGTAGTCATTTAGAGCCCATGAGTCAAACTTAAGGATAGAAGCAAGTTGTGAAGGATAGGAGAGGAGAAAAGTAGAAAGAGTATACTTCTGTGATTACTAAGGAGCTGCCATGGTACCCCTAGATTTTGTCCTCACAGATTTTGTTATTTTAAAACATAAAATTAAGAGAGAGAAAATACCCATTTGTTACAGTTACAGATTGAGGAGGTCTCTGAACAGGATGCCAGTTTCGTTCATATGTATCATAACTGATATAATGCAGTTCTTTTTAGGTGACTTTTGTGTTAGCAGTTTTAAATAAGAAACAAATTATTTGGCTAAGAGAGAGTACTGGTAGGTCATTTGAAAGAATGGGGATTGGGAAAGAATAGATGTGAAGATATACTTTTAGGAAAATAAGTGAATAAAATGACTCACTCACACACACAGAGTATAATATCAAGCAATCTAAAGGCCATCTGAGTTAAGTCATGGATTTACGTTGAAATTAGTTAGCAAATTTGTATGTTTTTCACCTGCCATTGTTATCTAAAGTAGACAGAGAAATAGATTTGTAACCACTTGTGGCTCTGTCAAGCAGAAAAGGGCAAGAGTGTGACTCATTAGTAATCACTCATGTTCTGAATGTCTCATATGTAAACATCCTAGGAGGTTACATCTTGCTAATGGTCACTGTTTCCCACTATTCTGGCCTCTTAAGGATTTGTGGCTCCTCTTAGCTTCTAAGTCCAATTAACTTTGATTAGAGTAATAATGTAGCAAGTCAGTGCCTTTTTACTTTTTCCAAAATGGGATGTAAATATTGGAAGTTCTCATGGGATACTTATCTCCAACCTACCTATTCATGCACACATTATGCCCTATAAAATTTGGATGTAGTAATTATACTTATGGATTGAAACAGTTATTTATGCTGCCTTCATTAGAGCAGTGAGAACTAAGTTACATTAAAGTTTTGTTTGGAAATATTGATAAAACTCTTCAGTGAAGACAACCATTTATCAATTTGACCCTTTCCCATTTTGTCTTATTTGGTATGAAGTTTTACCTCTTATACACTCAAAATTATATAAATTCTAACTTGCCCACTACTCATCAATTTCTATATTAGGAATTAGTTTCACAACATTGACATTAGAAGTGTTTGTTTGAATTTTCCTAGCAGAAAAGGAAAAAGTATAAAATGTTTCCCTTAATTTAGAATAAAGCAGAGTTGCACTTTTTAAGACACACATTAGTCAACTATGGCTATAACATTTAACTAGATTGAAGACATCTTTAAAAAAACAACATGATTTTCAGGATTTTATTACATGAGTGAGTGAATGTTACAATATAAGCTAGCATTAGTGCTCTTAAGTGTTGAGTTGCTAAAACAGAAACAAGAAAACAAATCAATACAACTCAACCAGAAAGAAATAACACATTATTTATTCATTTTCTTACATAATAATAACTCAACATTCATTGATTTAATATAGAACATTTCTAATATAAAGAGCACTTTATTTTTTTAAATTCAGTACCCAAAGCAGTACCCATCTTTCTATACTTAGTGGAAAGTATTTTTTGTATAAATGATTAAAATTTTAAAAAATATATTAAAATATGACTTCACAAGAGCTAAGAGTAAGAATGTCTGCCTCCATGTGAAGTGGATAAATGAAATACTACAAATAGTTGGACATATTTGGCTAAAAACTCCCTGAAGTGAACAGTAGGGAGTTAAATTAATATCCGAAATGGTGTTCGTTAGCAATAATTATTTTAATCATCATTGTTTTTTATTACTTAAAATTTAAGATCAATGAGGATTAATGTGATAATCAGTTCAAATTTGTTCCAGTTTTGATAAGATTTCTTGACTTACTGGGTGCATATCATGCATTAAATTATACATTAAATTTAGTCAGGCTAAGCCAAATGGTTACATGATGTTGTGAAGAGGAGAGAAAAAAGCAGACCTGGTAATAACTTAATTAGGCTGATATTAAGTTCATGAATTTTAGGCATCTGTAGTTCAGAAGATACACTTAGGATTCAGAGTTCATAAATTAGAAAATAACCTGAGACCTAGATTTAGGGTTAGCAACATTTTGCCATTAAAATAAGTTGAATATATATATATATATATATATATATATATATATATATATATATATATATATATATTATATTATATTATATAACATAATACTCAATAATGAAAATAAACAACCATAGTACTGACTTGTGTATTTACTATTCTATCATTTTTATTATTATTTTACTTATTCTTTCTACTTATTAAAAAACACAGTTTGCTGTAAAACAGTATGTCATTTAATGCTAGAGCAGCCTTGTACATCTTCTGTTTATTGTGTCTCTTGATTGCATTATGTTATCTCGTGCTTGTTTTAAGCTCACGTTTTGTACAGTAATATGCTGTATAGCCTGTAGCCTAGGAGCAATAGGCAATGCCATATAGTCTAGGTGTGTAATAGGCTTTATCATCTAGGTTTGTGTAAGTGCATTCTGTGATGTTTGCATGAGGACACATTTGCCTAATACCACAGCACATTTCTTGAGTAGATATGTGAGTTCTTTTGTAAACCTGTGCTAGACAAATCTTTTCTACCGCTGCCAGCACAGCTTTTCTAAATGCCCCACTGTTTCCATGATAATTGCTCATTATGTATTGAGATGTACTACTTAGGCCATTTGATGCTTATACAGAGGCTCAGCAATTCTCAACATACCCCAGCCCCATTCATTGCAAGTTCACCCCTGTCCTGATCACACCACTTGAAGAGTATTCTTAAATATTTATTTTAAAAAATTGTATTCAATTTGTTTAAACTATTATGTATATAATGTATGAAATATATTTTACATGATGCATTACGGTATTTTGTGCTCTGTAGTTTTAAATTCTAAAATGGTGCATCATATTTTAACACATTAAATGTGCCTCCCATTAAGAATCTAACAATAACTTATTGGAGCTTCACAGCATGTCTGTTTAGTAGATTAAGGGTAATTTCCTTTTAATATAAGGGCATATATTTCTTGCTAGCATCCAGTAAAACTGTTTCTTCAGGCCTAGAGTATTACTATCACTTTAATTTTATTTATTTATTTATTTTTGACAGAGAGAGAGAGATACAGAGAGAGAGAGAGAGAGAGAACTGAACTGGGGGAACTCCCCAGTTCAGCACATGGGTCCGCATGGGCCGGGGCTGGGACTCGATCCCTGGTCCCTGGCGCTGCAAAGTGAGCGCTCAACCCACTGAGCCATCCCAGCTTCCCCTACTATCACTTTAAAATGTCAGTTTATATTACCTTAGTAAGCAATGAACAGACAGTAAGATCAAGTTTATTAAATTACAATTGTTCCTGAGATATTAAATTATTTATGAATGAACATCGCCTTACAATTTAGGACACTAATGAAAACTTTTAAATTCATGTACACTT
This sequence comes from Craseonycteris thonglongyai, assembly GCA_004027555.1. Lineage (NCBI taxonomy): Eukaryota > Metazoa > Chordata > Mammalia > Chiroptera > Craseonycteridae > Craseonycteris > Craseonycteris thonglongyai. The sequence goes on along the minus strand of PVKE010023784.1, from coordinate 16,492 downwards.
GGAAACATAAAACTTTAATTCTTCACAACTTCCACACATACACTCATATCTAAACTTTTGAGAATGGATTTACACAATGACAATATAATAGTTATATTATGTTGAAAAAATATTTTAAAGGCAAAGTTTAGATAAACTGATAGAAATTAGATATTAAAATTGACTATCAACAAATTTTTCAATATGATTAATTCCAATTATATGTACCGGTGTGTGTATATATATATATATATATATATACACACACACACACACACACACACACACACACATATCTATATATATACAGATAAAGGAAGAAAAGCAATTGTTATGTTAACATTATAACAATCTATACAACAAACTGTACATTCAAATCTTCTATCTACTGACTTTTCTTCAGAGTATAAGGGGTCCACAAACCACATATGGCCCACCGAAAACATTTATCTGGCCTGCTGGGTGTTTTTGCCAATGTTGCCTGTCCTGCTTAGCAGCCAACTCGTCCCAGGCCCGCAGTGTGCATGTGTGGACATGCTGAGGGACAGTGAACTGGCCCCCTGTTTAAAAAGTTTGAGGATGCCTGGAAGCATATAATATCTTTCTGTGTGTAAAAGTAAGAGGCTACAGTAACTGTAAGTTTATTTTCTAAAAAAAAAGAAAATTGAACAACATTTTAGTTCAACAAAGATGAGAACCATAATACAATCTGAAGACTGGAAAAATATGATAAAAGACAAAGTTTAGAATGTAAAAAAATCTAAATATTTTATTAAAATCAAGCATATTGAAAATCAAGTTTGCAAAAGACAATTATGACAGCTGATCATACAAAAATGATATAATTATTGAAAATACAGGTGATAAAGGATAGTTACCTAGAAGGGTAAGAATGCCAACTTTGGAGATGCACGGATAGCTCAGCAGGTTGAACACTTGCCTTGCAGCTGCCAGGTCCAGAAAGCAAATTCTGGCCCTGGCCTGTGTAAACACATGGACTGAACTGAGGTGCTACTGGTGCTACTGGTGGCCATTGGGATGGCAGTGAAGGTTCTTGCCTCCAACTGGGAAGACTTCTCTTTGGTTCCTGCCCTGTATGGTCCCACATACATCTGTGTGAAATGACACTAAGTCATAGCTGATGATGTGCAACTATAGAGACTGCTTTGGCCCCTACCTACTTTCTCTCTCTCTCTCTCACTCTCTCTCTCTCTCTCTCTCACCTTGTCTGAAACAAAATAAATCTTGGGGAAAAAAAGTCAACTTTATTCACAATTAAAATGGAGAATCAATTTCAGCAAATGATATATCATAAATTACATATGCCTTAAAAAGATTATTATCTTTAAAATGTTAGTGTTTTACTTGGCATTTTACTTCTTTTTTATAAATTAATTTACAAGTTGTAATTAATATACAAATTAATCTACAAATTCTATAAAAATTTATTAATCTATAAATTTAATCTGTAATCTATAAATTCACAGTGTTTTATGTAACATTTTACTTTTTTAGAGATTAGTGTATTAATTGGAATTATCTATAAATTAATGTATGAATTGGATGTAATCCATAAAATTGAATCCATAAAATCTAGCAGTTGTGCGTGTGTGTGTTTGTGCATGTGTATGAAAACTAACAAGGTAAACCTAATTTTCATAAAAACGCAAATAAGAAAATAAGAAATCAATAAGAAAAATAAAAAAGGTGTATGATTACTTTACCAAATATAATTACCTGGAAATAAACCTATAGATGTTAAGTTTGTATGGTATTTTTATAAAGATATACAAAGAACAAATTAGAAGAATATCTTGTCTCTTACAGACACCAAAATTTATTGAGTAAAGAGGTGTTTTCAAACAGCTTAAGTCATTTTGACACAGTGAAACATAATAGTAGAGCAGTTAATTCTCAAAAATTTTGGTCTCATAAAACCTTCAACAAATGAAAAATTAAGAACATCAAAGAATTTTTACTATGACTTAAATATATCAATATTTTATATTTAAGACTCAGAAACATTTTAAATATTTATTATCAGTACATTTAAAACTAGTAAAAATAAATTTATTACATAGTAAATAAATGTAGATTACTTTTATGAACTAACAATACAATTTAATGAGAGCAGTAGCATTGTTTTACATTTCACAAATCTCTTTCAGTCCTGGTATGCAGAAATAAAAAAATTATGTCAACATAAATAACTTCTATTCCAATAGAGAAGAGATAAAAACAAAACAACAAAAACGGAACACATGCATTGATGACATTTGGACGAGATCTGTCTTTATAGAGGTAATATTGGAATGATTGAAGGCCAATTGGGATGTTGTGATAAGGGAATGTATTCTGTACGTAGGACGGGCATGGATTTGTCGGGCCAAGAGCAAACTTTACTGACTTAAATAGTCTCCCTCCAAATCCATGTCTACACAGAAACTTATAATGTGACCTTATTTAGAGGTTGGGTAAGCCAGGATGGCTCAGTGGGTTAAGTGTTCACTTTGCAGCCCCGGCAACCAAGGATTAAATCCTAGTCCCGGCCCGTACGGACCCATATGCTGAATTGGGGAGTGCCCCCAGTTCAGTTCTCACCAGGGTGAGACCCTGGCCCAGTTCCTGCCCTGTGCAGGCCCTAGCCCAACTGTGGAATGAAATATGTGGAAAAACCAATGATGTGCAACTACAGAGACTGTTCTGGGCCCTCCCCCTTCTCACTGTCTCTGTCTCTGTCTCTGTCTCTCTCTCTCACTCTCTCTGTCAAAAACAATAAAAATAAATCTTAAAAAAAAAAAGAAGTAGGAGGTTGATGGATAAAATTAGCGAAGGAGATGTCATACTGGATTTGAATAGGAGCGAAATGCTATGGTTCATATCCTTTTAAGAAGGTCGTGAGAAGACAGAGACACACAGAAGGGAGAGAAGGCCGTGAAAATAGACATAAATTTAAGTGATACAGTGACAAGCCAAGGAAAATGAAACATTTCTGACAATCACCAGAAGCTAGGAAGAAGTAAGAAATTTTTTTTCTTAAAGCCTTCAAAAGTGAGCATGGGTTACCTGATAAACCTTGATTTTGGACTACTAGCTTCCAGAAATGTAAGAAGAAAAAAAAATTATGTTACTTTAAGCCATCTAGTTTGTGTTACTTTGTTACAGGAGCCTTGGGAAACTATTATAACACAATGAGTTTATCCTTAAGAGGACTTTTCAAAGGTTAGAGTGAAGTTCAGGACTTACCTTTACTATAGTCTCATGAAAATACACTTAGAAAACAGAGAAGGGGAAAATGTCTCTGCCTTAATAAACAGAGAAAGTCATTTTCATCTACCCTTAAAGTAGTTTAAAAATATATAACTGTAAGAGTTTTGGTTTATGCTGGTTATATATGTTGTTATTTATTGCATGAGAAATTTAAATAGAAACTTCTAAATATTTATTTATAACATATTTTTAAGAACAATACAAATTAGATACTAATAGAAAAAATGTTTTATGCACAGTTTTACATATTTCTCTAAGTACATAAATGTAAATGCTGACAATAGTAATAACTTGCGTTATGAATATCAGACAACCAGATAACCAAAAAATAAGTGATTACTGAATATTTATATCAAGTTTATAATAGATAGGCTTGATGTGTAACTTAATAACCAACAAAAATACAAGTCATGGTTTATATTTAGTGAATATCCTGATCCCATTACAGCCATTAGATTACTGTTGGTAGTAAATAGGCTATCTCAGCTGCTATTTTGTATTGTGATTCTTGAAATAATACCTGAATTTTTTGATATCTAAAATAATGGACGAAATAAATGAACTCAGCAAGGTTTTTTACATTTATTAGGCACTTATTATGTGGTATGCATGGTCCTTAATGATATATTCTTACAAACACAGAAACATAATATATTAACCCTATTTTGTTAATAAGAAACTCAACCTTAGAGTAGGTATTAATGATTTCAAGTTCACTGAGTAAGAGTAAGATGAAGGATCTGAGTCTCCTCAAATTTATATACAGATACTCATTGATTTAAATTGGGGTTATGTCCTCATATAGCCACTGTAAACGAAACAATCAGAAGTCAAAACTATATTTAAAACACCTAACCTACAGAATATCATAGCCTTGATTATCTTAAATGTGCTCAGAACACTTGTATTAGCCAACTGTTGGGCAAAATCATCTAAAACAAAGCCTGTTTTAAAGTGTTCAACATCTCATGTAATTTATTATGCATAGTACTTTTGCACTATCATAGAGTTGAAAAATCATAAATTGAATATTATAAGTCAGGGATCATCTATAGTTTTTCTGCACTATATTATGCCATAGTGTACCCATGTAGAATCCTGCATTTTTGTTCCAGTCCTTCAGCTCTATGACTGCATAAGTTGAGCTTACTAATCAGATACGCTGCACCTAATTTTGGATTGATAAAATGGAAGTGGATTTTATTGGCTACATGTCCTCTACAACACGATTTGAGTTGAGCCACATACTTTGCTTCCCACTTCATGCCTAATTAACAAAAAAGAAATAAGCAAATAAGGATAATATTTTGTAGATTTTATGACCCAAAATAAGATATTTTATCTTTTCTCTTAAAAATATTTTTATTGCCATGGAAACCCATATAGCCACAGGGACAAAAGGAAGATTTAGATTGAAATCAAGCCTAGATTCTTGTATGTTCCTTTGGTATTTGGAGACAAACACTTTAACAATACATTTGTCATTGTGATTCAAAGACCACAAATTGCCATTTTGTACATATAACCACATCAAAGGATTATATTAAATAACAGCCAATTTCTAAACCAAGTATTTAGAGTAAAAGAAAAAAGAAAGAAAAAAAGCAACTACAGAATGCTATTATGTAAATATATGACCACGGCTTAAAGCACTCTACTATTGTTATATATAAAAGGGAAGGCTTAAAATCATAATGGTCTGCTTCTTCATATTCATATTCAGGTTGATTTTATGTTACCACATCTTCTAATTTTTTATTTCCTTATTATTCATGTTTTCAATGAAAATTTGTGTACTTTTTACCTTCCTGTATTTTCATCATTCACATAGAAAGAAAATAATTTGTGACTTGTCAAACTACAATAGAAATTGAAATAAATAAGCAGCTCCTAAATTTGCAAAAGATCAGCTCCTCTGAAAATTAGGCCAGTACAGTATCTCTTGTCTCTCAAATTTCCTTCCAACAGGTGAATATTAGATCTGTTCTCTATGAGATTAATTTGGTAAAAAATAATAGGTGATCAATTCAATTATTTCTGTTAACTTAGATTTTGTTCCTCTTCTAAGGAAGGCAGGACAAATAATGGTCTATTATTGGAGTCAAATAGCACCAGTTTCACTATTCAGCCTTATCATACATTAATAAATGGTAAGACCAAAGGTCCTGACTCAATGTTTTTGATTTAATGTGTAGCTCCAGCACTCTATCCAGTTTTCTCACAGCATACTCTGTAACCCTTTCCCTTACTACTCATTAATTCCTTGAGGCAGCCAGAAACAATGGCTATGCCTTGACCAAGGTCAGAAGTATGGACATAGAATTATATACCTGAAACCTATGTAATTTTACTAACCAACATCACTCCAATAAATTTAATTTTTAAAAGACTTGGTATTTTGACCTAAATTATGTTTTAGCTCCTGAGCCCTAAGGTAGAATGAACCCTGGCTATTTTTCCCATGATACTCAATAGAGGGATGCTAGAGCTGACCTTAGAGCTATCCTAAAGCCCTCAATAAATGATTCAGTACCCTTACCTCACCTGCAACCAGTAAACTCCCAACATGATCCTGGAACCCTAATCCACGGTGTCTTGCTGGATTTTGCGCTATATAATCTGTAACCTACATGCCATCCAGGAGTTGGGTTTTATGAGCATTAGCTTCCTGTTTACCTGGGTGGTGTTATCCATAATAAAATAGCCAACTTTTCTTCACTGTAATTATCCATGTTTAGTATTTGACTCGGCTAGTCCCAGGTGGATGAATTCTTTCTGTTCTTTAACAATTGAATGAAACAATTCAAACTACAAGACTGAATTTCCTGGTGAAATATAATAAAATTACAAAATCTCCTTCTAACCCAAAAATTCTCTCCACAAGGGTAGCAGAGGAAAACAACGCTTTTACTATTGAATAAGCATTAAACCAGAACGTGATGTGCATCACAGGCGATTTACTAAGAGACCACAAAGACCTAAAGAAAACTCACTCTTTTGTATAGCCAAGATGATATAATCCATCACATACGTGTTCTCAAAATAAATAATAACCTGTCCTTGGTCAGAAGACTTGACATCGTCATTGGTCACATACAATTCACCTTAACCTTATCTAGTAATTTAGGTGACCATTTGTATTAGTTAAGAAGTATTATCCAGAGGAGAAACAACATTCTCAGAACTTTATGATAGGAGGCAGTCTTACTGTTTGGAACAAGGAGCCCATGGAAGTTAGGTGCCTTTCTATCCCCAAAAATTGGGAGATAGGGATGCAATCCCCTTCCATGTTCATATTTCAAAGGGATGATTTCAACATCCTTGAGAAAGAAATTTCTGAGTCCTAAAGATGCCATAAGGCCTATTGAGTTTTCAAAAGGATTTATATATTTCAAAGAGAGAAGTACTTAAAATTTTAAGTTTTCTAAGGCAAATTCTCTAACAAGAAGAAATAACAAAAATCTTTCCTTTTACTTCCAACAGGGAGAACTAAGCCTTAAATTTTTTATTTATTCTGGCTACAGATTATATTAATATCATTTCTAAAAATATGATATTTTGTGTCTCTGCTATAGTTTTTATTTACATGCCAGAAGAAAACTCAGACTTAATTAATTTTATAAAAAACATACTGTATTACTTAAAAATTATCATGTTAATACCTAGCAAACTATGAAGCACACAGTTTTTGAGTTTGCTATCACATAACAGGATAATGTAAACAAGCTGATAAAGTTTTTTCACCTAAAACTGTCTTCCCAAATGTCATTAGAAAACTCTCCTTTGATCTGCATTTGTTTAATATGATTAAAAGATAAATAGTATAATTTCCAGCAATTCAGATACACAATATAACATCAATAGAAACTGATGATAATTTTGATCTGGCAGAGAAAAAAATTGGATTTCTCATAGAATCTTGACCTAGAGGAATTGGTCTCTTCATTTTTCGTTTATCCTCCTACTGTTACAGGCATTAGGAAAGGGGCTGATAGAAGGAGGTTTCCCAGGGCAAAAAGCGCAAGAGGGATCTTGTTCCCTCTTCCCTACAGGGAAGCATTACAGGCTGGAGCTTGAAGTGCAAAGGTGCATGCCTGGGGCAAGAATATGATTGACCAAGGAGAAAACCGATCTGCTCCCTTCCATGGTGGCAGAAGAGGATGCCAATGAGCCAACCCAGGACACAGATTGGCTGGAAAGTGGAACCCTTCTTGTACGCAGAAGCCTGGGCAGGAAAATTAAGAGAAAGGAGAACAGAAACTTTCTCTTGTTTTCCCTCACTCTTGGATCCGTGATGTAGCATGGTAGGGGCATCGAGACATGGGTGCAGTGGCTCTGGTACCTGGGGCCAGTGACTGGGGAAGAGGACGGCATAGGTAGAAGTGAGCTGTGCATGCATGTCCAGAGTCAGGAGTGCTCCACCGGCAGAGAGAGACCGCTCTGTTTTCATGGCCAGCAGGATCCACTGGGAGGATGGTGTTGTGAGCATCTGCATTCCCCTACAAACAGCATCCTTTTTGATAGGGAGAGGGTGCAACCTGAGGCTGATCTGGTTTGATGGAGGATGACAAGATTATTTATTTTGGATGTTTAACAGTTACATAATTTTTAAATAAAGATTCCTTTCCTTTTCACCAAAACCTCTGCCTTTGAATTTGGATATGGGCACTGGAAGCAGGACCCCAATTTCTGTTTGTTAGCACTACCAAAAAGCTGTAATAATAAAGCCTGCTACTTAATTGTCAGGGTTATATAAGATAAGCACATATCTCACAAGGCCTTACTATGTAACATATGCTGACCTAGATAAGAGAGTAGGCAACGAAAAATAGTCTCTGTTCACAAAGCTTACATTGCTTGTTAGCTTTTACTTCCCCTGCCTTTAAGGTCAAGTTCATAAAGTCCTCCCTGAACCCAACATCTATAAGTTTAGTACCGAAGTGTTCTTCTGTGCAGTTTATTGTTTTCAGTCTTATATGGATGTCTGTGATCCATTTTGAGTTGATTTTGGTATATTGTGACAGTTTGCAGCCCAGATTCATTCATTTGCATGTGGTTTTCCTATTTTCCCAGCCCCATTTACTGAAGAGACTTTCTTTTCTCCATTGTATATATATATATATATATATATTTGCTTCATGGTCAAAAATTATCTATCCATATATTGTGGATTTATTTCTGGGTTTTTTAATTCTGTTCCATTGGTCTCTTGTGTGTTTTCCTGCCAAAACTAAGCTATTTTGATGTTCATTGCAGCACTGTTCACGGTGCCAAGTCACTGAAAAAACCAAAGTGTTCTTTGATAGATGGCTGGATAAAGAAGTTGTGGTACATTTACAAAATGGAATATTACTCAGTGATAAGAAAATTTGAAATCCTTCCATATCAGACAACATGGATGGACCTTGAGATCATCATGTTAAGCGAAATAAATAAAATAGAAAAAGTCAAGAACCATATGACTTCACTTACAGGTCGAATATAAAACTGAAAGCAACAAAGAAATAAAAACTCATGATCACATCCAACAGTTTAGTGGTTACCTGAGGGTAAATGGAAGAGAGGAGGGAGATGATATCAAATACGTGGTGATGGAAGGAGAACTGACTGTATGTGGTGAGCACACAATACAACACACAGACAATGTATTGTGGAATTGTACACCTGGAACCTATGTAATTTCTACCAACCAATGTAGCTACAATAAATTTAACTATTAAGATAAAAAAGAATAAGTAGGAATGGCAAACATTAAAAAAAAAAAAAAATGCGGAGAAAAGAAATCCAGCATTAGGCAATGCTAATTTAGGTCACAGAACTGGAAAATTCTTATTAAGATAACGTATAGAAGAGATGTAAATGAAGTAAAAAATTAAGTCATATGACTGCATAATAATTAAAAGAATGAAGAGAAAGTTCAAAAGCTTAAAAATGCATGTATTTGGCATGTCATTGCATTTCAATTAGTGAAAATAAAAGATGAAACTGAAGAATTGCAGACCAGATTATCATAGATTTATATACAGTTTTATTTAAAATTTTTATATTGTTCTAAGTGTGATGAGAAGTCATTGAAGGATTTAGAATGTAGAGTTTACATGATATAAGTAGTATTTCAAAAGTGTAACAATCTTTTCAAAAGTAGACTAAAACTGGGCAGGGAAATTAATTTAAAGTGTTATCACAAAAACAGGGAATAGGTATTTTATAATGAATTGGTGTGGATAGTGCATTATTTTATGGTTTGGACAAAATATATTTGTCAAAGAATGAAATGAGTGACATCAAAAGCAAAATGTAATGAACACTAGGTTTTAGTCTGAACAAATAGAATCCTTCTAGAATAATTTATTAAGTTATAGATGCAACACAATCAGCAGGTTTGGGGTAAATGTACAGTTGGACTTTAACCATGAAATAAAAAGAAATGTCCGTGAGATCGATCAGCTAAGTTAAAATTATTATAATTTTAAAATAATAATAATAATAAAATTGTTATAATTTAACGTATAATTTTATATAACTTAAAAATGTAATTTTCCTAACCTGAACAATTATAGGAGGTTATTTTATCCCATTTTTTTTTATCTTCAAAATGAAATCATCAACTTTTAAAAGTAAGTAACCCTTTAGAGTCATATACTTATTTAGGGACAGACCATATCTCCTAAGAGTAGGATACTTCTTACTATATATAAGGCCTACTTATTTGGGGGAGAAACATCAATTATAAATAATAAAATAGAAACTAAGAACAAATTCATTACTGATAAATGTAATTGTTAAATTAGAATTTTTCACTTTTATTTTTATTTAGGACATGTTTTAAAACACCCAAGACAAGACAATAGTATAATTAACTTCTTTATATTCATTTCCCAGCTTCAGCAATTATTTTAAGTTTTATTGGTAAAATATGCCAATTGCTAGGAAGGTCATAAATGTTAGCTTACACAATTTAAATGTCATAATAATAGTGTTTATTAATTTATAGTTATTTAAAATATAGTTTATGGATGAGAAGCTGATTTTCCCTCAGTCGTAGGATTGGTTTAGGTAGACTAGCATATATCTGATGCAAAAAGACAAAAATGTTTCTTTGTTGGGTTATAATACAATGCATCTCAAAAACACGTAGAAATGTGTGAGTGTGTGTGTGTGTGTGTGTGTGTGTGTGTGTGTGTGTGTGTGTGTAGGGGGACATCAGCAAAGGAAGAAGTAGAGGAACAAGAGAAGGAAGGAGGAATTGGGAAGGAAGAGGATGAAAAGGAGAGGGAGAGGAAGAAAAGAGGGGGAGGAGAAGAAGAAAGAAAAAGATGAAAAATAAATTTTTTAAAGTTTACAAAGATTACGTATTTGAAATATTTTTTATTTTCAGTAATTTGAAAAATGTGTCTTCTAATTTGTTCATATAGAAAAAGATCTATGAAAAACATTTGATATCTAATTAAATTTCCAAATAGTTTTTGGAATGGGCAAGTATCATTTTAGATTTCCTAAAAATTGGAAAATATTCATTTAGAACAGGAACACAGACCTGCAATATAAATGACATTAAAAAGAATTACGTGTGTGTACTTATTCCTTATTATATTTAAAAATTAGTTTAAGCATTATTTAAGCATGTTTAATTAAGGATATAACTTGCTACCTACCTAAGGAGTCAGTCAATTTAGTGTATTTTAGCGGGAAAAAAGACTTTAACCTCAAAAGTATATACTGAACATATAATCCTGTTAAAAAAAATAAAAGTGTTAGATTAACTAAGCATAGACAATGTTTTTTGTCATCTGCTGATGATATAAAGTGGTTTTACATAGATCACACCTGTGTATATAAATGCTGCCCCCCCCCCAAAAGAAATTCATCTATTGTCAATGTAAGGAGAATAATATATGGCTGGGGACTTTCTGGCCGCCCCATATACAAAGATATTTTTTAAAAATCACTTTGAGGGATGCCAGGGTGGCTCAGCAGGTTGAGTGCTTGTCTTGCAGCCATAGTGTCTGGGGATCTCGTTCTGGCCCCGACTTGAGCTGACCCATGTGCTGAACTGTGGTGTGCTTCCCATGTGAGAGGACCTCAATTCGGTTCCCGCCTAGCACGGCCCCACATCCACCTGTGAAATGAAACTATGTTGAAATGTCTGGCTGTAGAGACTGCACTGGGTCTTCCTCCTTCTCTCTTTTTCTGTCTCTGTCTGTGAAACAATAAAATAAATCTTTTTTTAAAAATCATTTTGTGTTCTCATAGATGAGACCAAACTTCCCTTTCCATTCTTTTTTTTTTTTTTTTTGACGGAGAAAGAGAGAGATACAGAGACAGAGAGAGAACTGAACTGGGGGAAAGAACCTTTCTGATCTTAAAAAAACAAATTGCTGTTCTTCAATGAAACATGTTAAGATATTTTGGATATTTTGTAATTTCCTTAATTTCATATATTCCCTTATATTCTTTTTTATGTTGGCCTACAAATTAGAAAAATATAATAAATTTATTATGGGAAATAAAACCAAAGTATATATAGATAAGAACCTACAAATTTTATATGTAAAATAGAACTTAAACTTTAAACTTCACAGTACTGAAGTAAAAATAGTTTAATACAGCCCTTTATTTCTTCTTTGCAAAGCTCTTCAGGAAATACAAAGACTGTCACAAAGTTCCAGTTACGTAACTTTTCTCATATTGACAATGGCTGGCTCTTCCTGGATAGCCTCATAGTACATGTAAAAATGCTACTAAATATTTCTAAAAAAATGATGTATTATTATGTCAAAACTAGATTAAAAATATAATATAATATATTTTATATATTATATAATATATATTATTATATATTATATAATAATTATATATAAATTATATTATAATATTATATAATATATATATATCCATAGAAACTTGTTCTATCTTGAGCCTTTCTTTGGATAATAATGGAAATTGACATCATCACCAGACAGGAAGACAGAAAGACAGATATTTTGGATGCTGTCATGAACTGAATGTTTGTGTCCCCCCACCAAATTCATATGTTGGAGATCTTACACTCAGTGTGATGGTTTCTGAGATGGAGATAATTAATGATGGTGGGTCACTGGACTGAGAGGATTACAGTAATGCGCTTATAAGTGATACCAAAGAACTAGCTTCAAAGATCACTCTCAATCTGCTTCCTTTTTGTCTCTCTCCTTTTTGTTTCTTTCTGTCTCTCTGTCTCTCTCAATATCTCATTCTTTCTTTCTTCTCTCTGTGCCAGGTAAGAACAGAGTGAGGAAGTAGCCATCTGCATGCAATCCAGTAAGAGGGCTCTTGCCTGAAAATAGCCATGCTCATCTCCTGATCCCAGACTTCCAACCTCCAGAACTGTGAGCAAATAAAATGTCTGTTGTTTAAGCCACCTAGTTAATTTTATTGTGTTATGTCAGCTTAAGCTGATTAAGACAGATGCTAGCACCACCATGTTGAGGTGTCTACAGTTCTGCCTGTGTCCCTGAGAAATATTAGCAAATGGAAAGCCTGTATCTTTTCATTCAAAACTTTCCATTGAAAGTGGAGAAAAAAGAATAAGATGTTCAGTTATAAAATAAATTTTGCTATCTCAGTCTTTTCTATATTCTACATAAGCATACTTATTTTAAATATTGAATGATTTGACATTTCTCATTATAATTATTTTTGATTTAGTAGTAGTTAAAATATAATTAATTTAATATGCTCAGATGTTATCATAAAAATCTTCAATGTATTGGGTTCTAATTATGTGCCAAGAACCAATAATGGAGAAAACAAAAGATACAGAATTAATAACATTTAATCTTCATATACTTCCTACAATAGAGGCATAATTAGCCTCATTTTCTGATGATAAAACCCAAATCTTAGTGAAGTGTTAAGCAAATTTTTCAATGTTATGTGACTAATTAGTGGCAATCACAAGATTCAGTTTTTATAAGATTCAAAAACTTTGCTAAAATTACTAAAAATGTAAGAATGCTTCCTGGGAAATGCTAGGGAAGCAACCCATATACTAAGCTTCTTCGTCAACATAGAGCTCTCCCTGCCCTTGCCCCATCTTTATAAATGGACCTCTTCAGGGATATTCCTTGCCCTCTCTGTTTTTTCCTCATTGCATAAAAAACAGAAACTCATTTCTTCATCTTTACTTCAATCTAAGCCAACCAGTTTGTAATATTCAATACAATCATCACTTTTTCATTTAGTATGTATTGCTATAAACCATCTTTATCTCACCTTGACAGATGACATTTCGTTTTATTTCTGAAACTTAAAACACTTCTCAATGCAAGTGGGAGAATGAATAAGCTACTTGGTTATGTTAATGGACTCTGTTATCTCTTTATTTTATCTATTTTGACTTTCTAGATATGTTGTCTATACTTGTATTGTGTTTTGTTATTGTTATACCATTTTCAATTCTTACTAAATATCATATTATTCAATTTAATAACAAGCAATCTAACCAACTAATTGGTATATATTTTACTTACTTTTATTACTTTAAAAAAGAATCTTAACTCAGAAAGTAGCAGTTCTTGGTACTTCAAATGGTCTTGAAGGTGAGTCTAACAATGTCATAGAACATATGGACATGAGTCACCACTCATACGGTAAGCAGCTGGTAAACTGTCCCAACAAAATCCAGGCAGAAGAATGATTAGCTCTCTCCAGAAGGTAAGTAAAAATAATTCCACACATAGAAAATGGGAAGAGTAAGGACAAGAGAAAAGATAGAATAATGAAGATTTGCAAACAGAAGGTAAGATCACCAGTCCTCTTCCATGATAGCAGGTTTAGTATTTGCATAAATGCACTGCCTCTGACTGGGGAATGATTATTCTTTTGTGGCTGCCGACAAAGACTTAGTCATATGCCTTGATTGGGCCCAAGAAATGTGAAGGAAAAATAAGATGTTGAACTTCTGATTAGTAGATTTAATAACATTGCCACAGGTAAGCTGATCCATGGCTTGGTCCCTAAAGTAAAGGTGTCATTGGGGAGGAGATGCAGTTGATACCTAAAAATCAAATAATGTGAGGTCAAAATAAAAATATGTATAAAACACATATATTGGGATCATTTTCACTGCCACATAAACTAGATTTGTCTGACTGAGAAGACTTCTCACATTTGACTCCCAGAATTCTGGCAGCATGGCTCATTCTTTCTAGGAAAAAGACTATATCACATTACATTGGTGAATCTGAATAGTCAAGGAAAAAAAGACCTTATGGTTTTTCCAGTCTGGAGTATTCTAGCACACCAGTAATGTTGGTTGATGTATCTTACTAGACTAGCCTGAAGCTCCCAGAATAAAAATTTAATCTTTCTCACAGGAAAACCATCAACAGAGACCTAAGATAATTTACATGTATACAGTTACGATAAATAAAAAATTACACAAATATGTGCACATAAACCTGGAAACAACCCTAATAAGAGTGATTCAGCTGGAAAGAAACATTAGCTGTTTAGTGCCCTATTCTTACATAGGAATGGGCAAGCAAAAATAGCAAAGGGTTGCATAAAAATCTGTAATGGAAACAGAAAACCCCAAACAAACTGATAGAAAAAATATTAGTAGAAATTTGCAGTGTTTAAAAAAAAAAAAAGTTTTTTAAAAAACTTAACATATTCATAAGTGAAAATCAAAAGAAGAATCCATGAATCATTGAATAGAATACTGCAACAAAGAAACATGCAAAGAATAAAATGGAGCTTTTAAAAATTATGAGAGAAATTTTGAAAAGCAATAAAATTATTACAATATAGAGTTAATAAAATAGTTAGATAAGAAAAGTAGAAGAGGTAGTTTAAATAAATTAGAGAATCAATCTAGAGATCTAACTAACATCTTAATAGGATTCTCAGAAATAAAACAGATTAAAGAAAGATATTGTCAGCAAATAACAGAGGACATTTTCAAAGAATTTAAGGATATGAATTTGCAAATAGAAAGGGTTGATAAAATAGCCAGCACAAACGCTATCTAAAAATGAACCCAAAAAATTCCATTTGAGCTTTGGTTCATGGATAAGATAATGGAAAAAAATCTTTGAAGCCACACAGGGTAGAAAGCCTCATTGAAGTTCATAATTCATAGAGATAGGGCTTAGAATAAGTAAAATGGGGAAGCTGGATAGCTCAACAGGTTAAGTGCTCACTTTGCAGGCCCAGGGACCTAGGATTGAATCCTGGTCCCAGCCCATGCGAATCCATATGCTGAACTAGGTGTGCATCCCATTTGGTAGTCCCACAGTTCAGTTTTTGCCCCCTGGTTCTGCCCCGGGCTTGAGGGATTGTGCTTCCCATAAGAGAGAGATAGAGAGAAGGGAGAGAACCCAGAGCAGTCTCCATAGTTGTCCGTCACCAGTTTTTTGATATGATTTTGTTCCACACAGGTGGGCGGGGGGCTGTACAGGGTGGGAACTGGGCTGGGGCCTCTCATGGGAGGTACACTTCCCTGAAGCCACCCTATATGGCCCCAACCACCTGTGTGGAATGAAACCATGTTGAAAACTGATGACATACAACTATGTAGACTGCCCTGAGCCCAACTTCTTCTCTCTGTCTTTGGCTCTCTGTCTCTATATGAAGCAGTAAAATAAGTCTTAAAAAAAAGAAAAATGATAAGTAAAACAAAAACGGTGAAACAGAAAATATGTAGTAGTGGTGTTCAACAGAGAACACTGTCTCAGCCTTGGTTTTATGTGGAAATTAAAAATAGTAATCCATAAGAATCCGTAGCAAATGGGCAGCACTCACACATGGACTTCAGGTTTTAGTATACATTATTTGAACAGAAAAAATAGGGAAAGACTGCCACCTAAAAACTAAAAAAGGAGGGGGAGAGCAAGATGGCGGCATGAGTGGAGAACCCAGACACCTACTTGGGAAGGGACTTACGAACAAAAAGGAACCCACAGGGGAAACCCTGAGAAGCACCCTCAACTGAGAGAACCACACAACGCAGAACAACACACAAAGGTTAGAGGAAAAAGGGGAGAGCGGGAGAGGGAGGGAGAAGGAACAGTTTGGGGACAGGAACGGAGCACGGAGCGCGGCCCGGGGCTGGCAAACACAAAGGGGGATTGGGGGACTACAGCCAAAGTGGAGCTAGACCCAGGGCGGGCTGGAAGCCGAGACCTAGGGAGCGTGGAAGCCCCACAGGAATGTGGACAATTTAACATCCCAACTCAAGGGGCGACACGCGGTGCCCTAA
>PVKE010023783.1:0-24351 GCA_004027555.1 Craseonycteris thonglongyai | reverse complement strand
CAGAGAGAGACAGAGAGAAGGGGGAGGGCCCAGAGCAGTCTCCATAGTTGTAGGTCATCAGTTTTCAACATGGTTTCATATCACACAGATGAGTGGTGGCTGTGCAGGGCGGGAACTGGGCTGGGGGCCTCCTGCATGGGAGGCACGCCCCCTCGAGCCATATGTCAGAACAAGGAGGCAAGAACTGAACTGGGGGCTTCCCGCATGGGAAGCACACCCCAGTTCAGCATATGGGTCGGCATGGGCTGTGGCTGGGATTCAATCCTTGGTCCCTGGCGATGCAAAGTGAGCGCTTAACCCACTGAGCCACCCCAGCTTTCCCTTACTCTTAAACTGACTTGGAAAGAGTGGTAAATCATAATGTAAATCAAATGAGAAATCTAGTTTAGAAGATTGCCAATTCAGGACCGTTTCCTTTTATACCCTTTATTGAGGTCGAAACTTGTCAACCTAAGTAAAACCATTCTTAGCCTTTCACCAAAAAAAAGATCTAAAGAGACTTTCAAGGATCAACAAAGTGCAATAAGAAAGAAAATAGAAATCCAAGGAGAAGGACAAAGAAAAGCAAGGTCAGAGACTTAGAGAGGAACAGGAAAGGGGCTAATGCAATCACAGATTAGTGCCCAGGGCTAGCTGTTCAGTGCTCACCCACCCAGAGTGGGCAAGGGGGCAGGAGGTACGTGATGGAGGTGGCTGCAGCTTTGCAGTGGACCCAGGTTTAAATTCCAACTGTGCAGTTTTCATGCTGCCTGTGCTGTGTGACCTGTTACTTATTTCTCTGCACTAGTGTTTACCTGTGGTAAGTGAGGCTAATTATGCATAGACTTTCAGAACTATTGTGCAGAATAGATGATGGGATGCATGTAAAGTGCTTGGCACCAGACCGAATGTGCTGCAGGCTCCAAAAGCCTGGTGGCCGTTGTTGTCTTTATTGTTATCGTCATTGTTATTGCGCTTGCTATCACCAGGCAACAAATTGGGCCCTTGTGCTTTCTCATAGACCAGTTGTAAGTGCAAAGTTTTATGATTTTTGTTATCACAAAATAAAATCTTTTAGGTAGATTATTAAGTCACCTCCATTTCATTTGAAATTCACTTTAAGGGAAATTCCGTAAATGAAGTATCTGACCCCAACCATGCATGAAAGGAAATATTGTACATTACCACATAAAGATAAAGAAACCTGGTTATCAAGCATTTTCTTTATAATAGGAAAGTCTATAATTCAATAAAAAAGTGCATTTGACATAAACATCTTGAATAACAACAGGATAAGATGGTCAAAGATGAAAGCGATTTGTGATACAGCCATAATTATGATATATGCCAGCAATTTGATGCAACTTAGGCCATTTTTATTAGCCGTGAACCCTTTTGAAACTGAAATGGAATGAACATGCTTCTAGATGGATTCTCCTTTGGAAAACAGAATTAAATGGGACAAGGCAAAAGCTTCAGTAACCATGTTGAATCTAAGTGCATGCTAATAGGAGGTCCCACAGGACCAGCTGCCTGAAGTGACATATAGGCAAAATGGAAAAATCAGACTTGACAATAAATTAGGGAGATACCACCCCAGCTTTGCAAGGCTAAGCAGACATCTTATGCCTTAGAAGCTGAAAACAGATTACAGTTAAAATAGAAAAGGGCAGACAGGAAGGGCAGGTGACGAATGACCCCCTTTTAAAACAAGAATCAGTGCCTAATGCTATAATGTGTATTTTCATGTTCCGAAGGGCCAAACAGGAATGAAAAATCACTTTTTCTCCCAAAGGGTAGTCCCTCTACTGGGACTTTTGGTCCCTTCCCCTGTTGCTTTCAGGAGGACTGCACCAGGGTGATCATCCCACTCTGGAGTTACCAGTTTCTGTTTTTCCACTGGACTAGTCTAGACAACATTCAAATGTCATGTGTTCAACAGAAAACCTTACCTAATTGCAACCCTCTCTCACAACTGTGCCATTTTTTTGCTTCTTTTAAATAAAAATTTTCAAGGAATAATCCATACTCATTCATTCAATGTCCTTATCCCACAATCACTTTTCTTTTTTATTGTGCAGTGTACTATATCTAGAGTACCATTTGGAGTAACAAGAAAACGAGTACACGTAGCCCTGTGCTTAAATAGAACATTCTTAATGCAGCAGAAGCTGCATGTTTACTCCTCAATGTCTGCATTTGCTTCCCTTTCTGTTCCTACTGCCCAGCATGCACCATGGAGCCATAGTCCTAAATTTGGGTGTTCATATTTCCCATCCATTTCACCATCATTTTATTATGAAAATGTTCAAACATGAAGCAAAATTGAAACAGTTTTATGGAGAATTCCTGTACCTACAAAACCACCACCGGAATCTGCTAGTACCATTTTGCTAAATAGTGTTGCCAGATTCCTGTTCCAGTTCCAAGACGAGTGGGCATTCGGACAAAGCTATGGGCCATATAATCGAAACGTCCCACAAGAACAATGTGTTGGTGTTCAGATTCCAAAGCAGCGTTTGAATTCCAAGGCAAAATTTGCTTGATTTTTTTGGTTCAGATTCCAAGTTGTTTGAGTTTTGGGACATTCGGATTCCAAGGTATCACTGGACTTGCTTTATCAAAGGTCTGTGTTCTCTGAATTGAAAAAATAAATTTTCCACACCATTCTGATGTTCAGGCTGACTGTGCAACGCGCTCTGGTTGGTCATTGGGTTCAGCTGTTGATCATTTCTTTCTCGACATCTTTGCTCTACTTCTCAGTAGCATCACATGGAGTTGACAACAGCCCATCACCCCTGGACCACTCACTTTTTTTACCTCTCTTGGCTTCTGTGATTCCCCTTTTTCTTCCTTACTCTTTCTGGTTCCACATCTTCTTAAATTTCTAAATATTGGAATTTCCCAGGGCTCAGGCCTGGGCTTGCTTTCTTCTCTATCAGACATTTTACTCTATGTGCCAATGATGGAAAAAATTTAACCTTTTGGTCTTAGCTGTAAATAACTATGTAATACTGAAACCCAATTACACCTTCTTTTATTTTGTCCCATTTAGAAATGGGACTAACAGCCTAGTTGTATGAGTCAATAGCATGTGAGTTATACTTGATTCTACTTTTTTTTTCCTATCCTCACATTTAAAGTTGTGATATAATTTTAAGAGCCTAGCTCCAAAATATATCGTAATCCATCCATTTTAGTGCAGTATAGCATAGTCAGTAAGAGCACAGGTCATTAAGAGCACAAGTTATGGAAGTACGTGGCCTACATTAGAAACCTGACTCCTACTTTACTGTACTTTTTCGTGCATAAGATGCCCCCATGTATAAGACAACTGTACTTTTCTTACTGTATTTTCCGGCGTATAATACGACCAGACATATAAGACGACCCCCTAATTTTACAGTTAAAACATAGGTTTAGGCCTATATTCGCTGTATAAGACTACAGCCTCGGAAGCGGGGGGTAGTCTTATACAGCGAATATAGGCCTAAACTTATGTTTTAACTGTAAAATTAGGGGGTCGTCTTATACGCCCGGTCGTCTTATACGCCGGAAAATACGGTACCCAACTTTGAGAAATCAATACATGTGTTACTCACATGTATAAGATGACCTCTCAATTTTTGGTGTATGAATTTTAGAGGAAAAAACGTCTTCTACAAAGAAAAATATGGTACTAACTGAGTGATATTAGGTAAGTTGACCTCCTGTAGGCCTCAGTTTCATACAGGGGTCTCCAAACTTTTCAGCCCGCGGGCCGTATTAACTATCAAACAGCAGTTTGGGGGCTGACTACACACTTGAGGTCCAAATAAAAAAGAATCAAAACATAGATGTTGTTTTTAATTATTTATTTAATATTATTTTATTCAGATAAAAAGGTCTCCACGGGCCGGATGAGAGGGCCTCGCGGGCTGTAGTTTGGAGACCCCTGAAAAGTCGGAATGATAGTACCTATCATATGGGGTAGTTGTTAATATAGACAAGGTACCAGTACCTTGACATATAG
The DNA here is from genome assembly GCA_004027555.1 of Craseonycteris thonglongyai. Lineage (NCBI taxonomy): Eukaryota > Metazoa > Chordata > Mammalia > Chiroptera > Craseonycteridae > Craseonycteris > Craseonycteris thonglongyai. Next base: position 20,360 of record PVKE010023783.1, on the reverse strand, counting down.
TAAGCATTATGTAAATGTTAATTTAAAACAATTGCTCAGAAAGGCCATTTCTGTCCCCTACGCAAAGAACAAAGTAGGAATTATATTCTTTTAATTGTTTGGTTTTTTTTCTCTTTGGCACTATGAGACAACTAGAAGATAAGATGGGTATACCGGTCAGCGTTCAACAGAGACATAGAACCAATATTAAGATACTTATGTTGAGGAATTGGTTTATGAGATTATGGGGCTAGCAAGTAGGGCAGGAGCTGGCTGGCCACTGAGACAGGAATCAATGCTGTGGTCTTGAGGCAGACTTTATTCTCCTCTGGTAATTCTCAGGTTTTTGCTTTTAAGGCCTTGTAGCTGATTGGAGGAGACCCACCCATTATTAAGGGTATTCTTTACTTACACTGATATTACATTTTAACCATGTCTGTAATACAAAATGCCTTGACAGCAGCATTTGTATCAGTGCTTGATTAAATAACTGGGTCCTGTAGCCTGATCAATTTGAAACATAAAATAACCATCACAATGGGTAACGGTGGATAAGTGAGTATTTGTGAATTTTTATTTCAAATTAATTATATGTAGATGAGAGTGTACATGTATTTTCCTAAACCTCCATGTTATTGAGTGTTTATGAGCTTGCTTTTAGAAATAGGTTGCCATTTGGTGATGAATATTTCTCTTGAAAAACCCTTAATCTACCAGAGTGGGGCTGTGGTGTAGACACCGAAGAGGGGAAGGACCCCTGTGGTTTTCCATCTGTACGTTATGGGAACAGTGGAGGTTCAGTTCTGCCAAATGCCACGTGTGTGACCTGGTGCAAGAATTATTTTTTGTCCAGTAATTTCATGTCAAAATTCTTGTTTGTCAAGTAATAGTGCCAGTCCCATCTAATCCATAAAATGTCAAGAATTAGATAAATGTCAGAATTAAAGAATTTAAGAGAACATGAATCATGTTTCAAATTGAATATGTGAATATTCAATGCATTTATTTCATTTTCTTTTAAGATTGATTTTACTGTTTGGGAGAAGGAGAGAGAGAGAGAGAAAGGGGGACAGCTCAGAGCAGTCTCCACAGTTGCACATCATTTGTTGTGACATGGTTTCATTCCACACAGCTGGACGTGGGGCCGTGTGGGGTGGGGACCACACTAGAGGCCTTCCGAGTGGGAGGTGAGAACCTTCACTGCCATTCCGACAGTGACCAGTTATGTGCCACAGTTAGCATATGAGCTTGCAAGGGCTGGAACCGGGGCCAGGGCCGGGGCCAGGACTTGATCTCCTGACCTAGCAGTTACAAGGCAAGTGTTCAGACTGCCGAGCTATCCTGGAATCCCCATTAATATTAATGCTTTTAGAGGTATGATTTTTCCATAATGAAACTAGAAGATAAGTTGAAAAGCTGTATATTATAAGCATATATTTAGAAAATTTTTGTATTTGGTTAAATCTATGTTTTAGGTTCATATTGAATATTATTTTAATGTGGATAATCATAAAGATATAAAATTTGGCATGATTTATTTGAAGTTATATTAGAAAAACACTTCTACCAAAGAATAACTCAAATTTGTTGGTGCTATTAAGCCAATCTGGCCTTCTGTTTTAAATGTCTAAAAATAATTAATGCTTCCCACATAGATGCATGCGTTGAAATAATGTATTTTCAGTGTTTACCAGTATGACATTTTTCTTTGTATTCTTTCCTTTTTTTTTTAAATCGAAGTACAATTGGAATTAAATATCCTATTAGTTTGAGGTTTTTTTGGTACCTTTTTTGCTCTCATGGATGGAATGAAATTTGAGCTCAACTATGATTAAAGCTTAAAAGTATTTAACAACATTCCCTTTTTAAAAGCCCTTAAAATGTGCATTGTATTTGAATGGGCTACATTTGGTTGCTTATGATAGTTCACTGGTGAGATTCATATGAAAGTATTTAGGGATGAAAGTTCAAAAGTATTAAATATTTACATTCATTAGAATATAATCTTTTAGTATAAGCAGAAAAGAAAAACTCATTGGTTTATATCCTATTGCAGGCTTTATGAACTTACTGCGTTGGTAATTTCCTAAATGTCACAGCCAGAAATATTGACCTATTTCTTTGTGGGATTCTATTGAAACAGTAGCAGTCATCTGTAATATTACCAAATAAATCTAAAATCATGGTGTTTAAAGTATAATTGTGGTTATTATAAGTAATATGTCTCCTTTTTTGCTGCAGCTTTAACTAGCAAGTGGTTGCTCTTCTTGAACTAATAATCTCCTGAGAGCTCTCCAGTATTTTGTTGTGCTTTCCTCAAGACAAGGGAAGCAGGATGGCTTCATCATTAATGAAGCTGTGTTTCTAGAGCAAGCTTATTTTTATCTGTGGTCTTAATTTCTCACCTAAGAAACCATGTCTTCAAATGAGATGTTCTCTAGCTCTCTCTCTCTCTTTAAAGTGTATTTTTGTCATTTTTTTTAAAGGAGGTGCAAGAACATTAGACTAAATATGCTCAGCTCTGTGTTGGGCTTAAAAAAAAACAATTCTTTTAGCTTTATGGAGATATAATTGATACACTACATTGTGTAAGTTTAAGGTACACAATGTGAAGATTTCGTGCACTTTACATTGCAAAGTTAGTTAACTCAGTCATCCTTCATCTCACACCGTTATTTTATTGTTGATGTTATGGTGAGAACATTTACGATTTGTTCTCTTAACAACTTTCAAATATAAATATAGTATTGTTAACTATACTCACCATGCTATACATTACATACCCAGAATATATTTATTTTATGTCTGGAATCTGTGCCCTCTGACCACATTTCCTCATTTTCCCCAGTCTCCATCCCCTGGCAACCACTAATCTACTCTCTGCTTCTATGAGTTGAGCTTTTTAAGAATCCACATATAAGTGAGATCACACAGTATTTGTCTTTCTCTGTCTGACTTATTTCACTTAGCATAATGCCCTTAAGATTTATTTATCCATGTTGCCACAAATGGCAGCATTTCCTTTTTTGAGACAAATACTAGTCCTATACCCACACAAATATATATATATATATATATATATATATATATATTTTTTTTTTTTTTTTTTTTTTTTTTTTTTTTTTTTTTTTTTTTTTTTTTCTTTATTCATGTATCTATCAGTAGATATTTAGGTTGTTTTCTTATGGGGCTATTGTGCATAATGCTTCAGTGAACATGGGGTGCACATATTTCTTTGAAATAATGATTGCATTTCTTTGAGAAATACCGAAAAGTGGGATTGCTCAATGTTCAGTTCAATTTTTAATTTTTTGAGGACACTCTATACTCTTCTGTAGGGGTATTACCAGTTATTATTCCCATCAACAGAATATAGGTTTCTTATCTCTCTGAATCCTTGCCAGCATTTTTTTATCTTTTATCTTTTTGATAATAGACATCCTTACGGTTGTAAGGTGATATTTCATTGTGGTTTTAATTTATATATTTTTTATGATTAGGAAGGTTGAGTACCTTTTCATATAGATTTTGGCCATTCATATGTCTTTTTAGAAAAATGTCAATTCAGTTCCTATGATGATTTGTAAATTGGATTGTCTGCTTTTTTGCTATTGAGTTATATGAGTTCCTTGTATACAAGGTCTGGCAATGAAGTTCGTGACTTGCCACCATGTGCTCACATTGGCAGCACTGTACATACCGGTACACATCAGTAAGATTTCATAACCTTGGTATATCAGTGTCTTACAGCTGTGTGTGTGTTTTGACATGTGGTGGTTCCTTGTTGAGTGGCGTTTATTATTGTTGTTGCATATTTTTGTGTGTCATCTTGAAAATGGTGGAGCTTGAATTAGAGCAACAAACAAACATTCAGTTTCTTGTTCAACTTGTCAAGAGTGGAAATTAAATCAGGGACATGTTAGTTCAAGTTTATGGGGATGATGCCCTGAAGAAATTAGCAGTGTACAAATCAGTTAAACATTTTTTGGAGGGGAAACAAAGTGTCACTGATGAAGAGAGGTCAGAGCACCCAGTAATGAACAGAAATTATGAAAATATTGCAAAAATTTATTGAATCATGCATCAAAATCATCAGCAGACTGTGAGAAGTATAGCAGACAAAGTCAAAATTGACAGAGAAACAGTTCAGAAAAATTTCACTGAAATTCTTGGCATGAGAAGGTGTGTGCAAAAATGGACCTGAAGGAGCTCACCAATGAACAAAAGCAAAGGAGAGTCGAAGTTTGCCAAGATTTTTTGGAGAAACAGGCTGATATTTTGGGCCATGTTATCACTGGTGAAACATGGGTGTACCAATACAATCATGAATCAAAGCGTCAAGTGCACATTGGAAGTCAGCAATTCTCCATGACCAGAAAAGTCCCATCAGTCCAAATCAAGAGTCAATCTGATGTTGCTAATCCTTTTTTGATATCAGAAGGATTGTTCATTATTAATTTGTACCAACTGGACAAACAATCAACCAAGTTGACTATTTGGAAGTGCTGAAAAGGCTTCATGAGAAAGAGAAAAATGACCTGAAGTTTTCACCAACAACTCATGGTTCTTGTATCATGACAATGCACCAGCTCACACAGCGCACTGTCTATGAGCGAGTTTTTAGCCAATAAACCAACAATTGTATTGAAACACCCTTCCTACTCACCTGATCTGTTCTCCAGTGACTTTTTTCTTTTCCAGAAGATAAAGGAAATTTTGAAAGGAAGATATTTTGATGACATTGGTAATTGATGACAAGGGTAATACGGCAAGCACTCCAATGGCCATTCCAGAAAAAGAGTTCTGAAATTGTTTTGAAATGTGGACTAGACACTGGCATCGGTGTATACGTAACTTCCCAATGGGCATTCTTCAAAGGTAATTGTAGTGATATTCAGCAATGAGGTATATATGTACTTTTTCTAGGATGAGTTTGTGCATTTAATTGTCAGATCTCGTATTTTGGATATTGACCCCTTATCAGACACATGGATGACAAATATTTTCTCTCATCTGTAGGATGTCTTTTCATCTTGTTGATTGCTTGTGTTGTGTGTTTAGATTAATCACCTCTGACACGGTTAGGCCCCGGAGGAGCCTCCACTCCAATTGTGAAGGCAAAACAAATGCCAGGGAAGATATTGGGGGAAAGAAAAAGTTAAAATACTGACATTTTTTAGAAACAGAGACCCCTTGTAGAGGTCCATTCTGACTCTTTGATTTCAACATTGGGAAACAGATAATTACTTTGTTCAGGAGTTGTGATCCTAGGACAATTAGTGGATTTATGATATTTATTATCTTTATTTTTAATTTTGGATAAGATCCACTCTTCATAGAGTGTTCTAGAACTTAAACAGTGAAGATAAAAGAAGTATTAGAAACACTGCAAAGATAATGACCCATTTCTTCCAGCTTTAAGGCAGGACTTGGTTAAAAATTAGTACCTTTTAATTCACATTTATGTTTAATTCGTGATGTTCTCTCATAATGAAACTGAATATAATCACTAAGATAATAATCTTTCTAATCTGCTCTTTTATTTTCATGTTCAGCTTTCAAGAAAAGGATAAATTCTGCAATATGCAATTATATGAGTTTAATGATCTTTTATTTATTTATTTATTTATTTTTGAATTTTTTTTTTAAATCTTTTTTTTAAACACGAGAAATCAAAGTTTTAATACATGCACATGGGGAATTCACACAGGTATATAATACATTTTTGGACAATGGAGAAAGGGTTCGGGAAGGAGTATTAGATTTCTGAAGTGAGAATTGTCGGTACACAGATAGTTACAGTAGCTAAGGAAGAGCAGAATATATGTGGCAGGAAGATTTTCAATGACTCAGAAACAATGGGTCCCAGGGAGTATCTAGCTAACAGGTTTGAAGTGTTCTTGATTAATGCTTAGGGTGAAGATTCTGAAGTTGCTTAAGCCCCGGTTCCATTTCCTAAAAAGCAGGTTTCTTATCTGCATCTCTTGGGCAGGAAAAGGTAATGGGTGCTCAAATATTCTGTTTGAGTCTTGTTTCTTTGGAAACAGCTTAAAGTCAATATCCCAAAAGGAAACTTCAAGGTGGCAGAATTGTGGTTCCCTTCAGTTTCGCCTTTGAAACTTTAAAGATTTATTTTTATTGTTTTTGACAAGAGAGATATACAGAGATAGAGACAGAGAGAAGGAAGAGGGCCCAGAACAATCTCCATAGTTGCACATCATTTATTTTTCCACATGGTTTCATTCCACAGGTGGGAGTGGGGCTGCACAGGGCAGGAACTGGGCCGGGGTCTCACCCCGGTGAGAACTAAACTAGGGGCACTCCCCAGTTCAGCATATGGATCCACATGGGCTGGGGCCGGGATTTGATCCTCGGTCCTTGGGGCTGCAAAGTGAGCGCTTAACCCACTGAGCAATCCCGGCTTCCCCCTGCCTTTGAAACTTTAAATAAATGTTTGATTCCAAAAGCTAAGTTGGTGGATTGCTCCATAGTTCATTGATCCAATTATTCATCCTTGAAACTAAGTTCAGTTAAACTGTTGAGTCTCATTTCAGGAGGTAGTGATGCAGATGGGCTCCCAAAGTGAGGCCTATATTGTGTAAGCAAGCAATCGGGTATTTAATCAGATATATGTCTGTGAAAACAAAGAAAAAACAAAGATTAATGATCAGAGCCAATTACAAACCAGTTTCTGAGCCTGTAAGGCTGTCAGTCGAGGAGATTTCTAGATGTGAGATCCTCAAAGCTTCTTTTGCTGGAATGAAGGCAGGCAGTGATAGTCTGATAGATTTTCCTGGTCTGCAGTTTGTCTCTGGTGATGTCATCAGGTACTCAGGCAAATGCTGCTTGGCTTACACAGCATCTGTCATTGAAATTGTTGAAGCATGAGCTTTTGTGACAATTTTTTTGGTTTATATTATGTAGTTTTAATGAAGTTTAGATATCCATAATTCATACATCCACACAATTTTATATAGCTTATTTTGATTTGAGTGAGTATATCCAACTTTAGTACTGCCACAATGTTTTAAAAATACTTGCAAGGTTGGAACAAACTATTTTGTTTCCAGGATTAGCTATTATCATATTTTTTCTGTGTATAAGGCGGCCCATACTTTTCTAACCCAACATTAAGAAATCAATACATGGGGAGGCTGGGATGGCTCAGTGGGTTAAGTGCTCGCTTTGTAGCCCTGGAGACTAAGGATCGAATCCTGACTCCAGTCCAGGTGGACCCATATGCTGAACTGGGGTGTGCCCCCAGTTCAGTTCTTGCCGGAGCCTATGCGGGAGGCTCCAGGCCCAGTTCCTGCCCTGCACAGCCCCGTGTCCACCGGTGAAGGGAAACTATATGGAAAACAAATGCTGTCAACTGTGGAGGCTGCTCTGAGCCCTCCCCTTTCTCTCTGCGTCTATCTGTCTGTCTCTCTTTCAAAAAATAAATAAATAAATAAGAAATCAATACATGGCTACTCCTCTGGCTTATATGACAACACCCAATTTTAGGTCTAATAATTTTAGATAAAATATCTTATATATGGAAAAATAGGATAATTTATTAGAACTTTAACCCAAATGCCCCTGTGTTGATAATTTGGAGTCATACTTTAGTGCATTCTTATTGCTTTCAGATATTTAGAAACAGTCACGTTATTTGACAGTTTTGTGGTTGGCAATTTAGATAATAATTTGGTCTTCCCTCTTTCCTGCTTAATCAAATCTACACCACTAATGTTATTGGTCTGTTGTTTTTTTCTTCTAATTATTTTTTTAAGATTTATTTTATTGTTTGAGAGAAGGGGGTAGGGGAAGAGCATTATCCATAGTTGTACATCATTAGTTGTGACATGGTTTCATTCCACACCAGTGGATGTGGGGCCACATGAGGCGGAAATTAAACTGGGGTCTCCTACATGGGAGGGGAGAACCTTTGCCATCAGCCCGGTGGTCACCAGTTGCATGGCAGTTCAGCATGTGGGTTTGCAGAGGGCTGGGAATCAAACCCTGGACCTCACATTTGTGAGGCAAGTGCTCAACTGCTGAGCTGTCCTGTCATCCTTGATCTGTTTTCTTTATAATCTTCAATTTGCAATTCTCTATGGTAAAATAAAGTTATTAGCTCAAGCCAGCTCTTCCAGGTGTAGAGTAAGATTGATGTTGCTATACTTCTTCCTGTTTTGTTGAATAATTCAACTTTATATTCATCTTGCACAGACCCTGAGATTTTTCTTTCATGCAGCAGAAATTGGATTGAATTTATTGTACACTTTGATCCCCAGTTTCTTTCTGTGTAGCTTTTTCTCCATTGCCTTTTTCATCCGGAAAATAGCTATTTTGGTGTTCATGACTTTTATGTATGACCTTGGCTATCAATATTGTCTGTTTATATCATATTTTTCTCTTTTATTTCGAAGTGCATTATAAGGCAGAAAGTAGTGTATGCATTAGAAATACTAAACCACGTACTGTTTTTTATATAGTTTCCTACATCTCTTCATTGCAGCATCATTTTTCCATTTCTGTGTTAGTCATTATGAAACTTCCTATGATTTAATAATATTATCCATTTCTTTTGTAAGTCATGGAGTCATATAATTTTTGGTCTGAAAAATAACTTGAAATTTGCATTGTTTCCTGGTATTCTAAGGAGGATAAATTTTACTCGTATATATTGCCCATTAGATATATTAGATATACCACAATACATTAGAGGAGGACCAAGGAAAGAGAAAAGGGAGGATCAAATTATCTAAATTGCCAACCAAAAACAGAAATAACTGGACTATTTCTAAACATCTGCAAGCTATAAAAACATACTAAAGTATTACTCCAAATTCCTGACACATTAGCATTTGGGTTTTCAAGTATGATCCTATTTTTTTTTCTGTATGGTTTGATATGAAGTGATCAAAGTAATACAGGTTAAATGTAAAAGTGTTAGCAGACTCAGGTTTGGCCACTGTCATCTGTACCTGAAAACGGAAGTGACCAGGGTTAGTGAGGAGAAAAGCGCACTTTACTCTAGAAGCTGGCAGCTAGGGAAGAGGGCAGACTCATGTTCTAGAAAAACCCATTTTCCCCAAGCTGAGCCATAGTTAATTCAGGGGGTTTATAGGTGGATAGGTAGGAAAGGACAAGGGGATGTGAGGGATGTGGGTTAGTCAGGTGGGTTTCAGAGCTGACAGATAAGAAATTGCCTCCCATGGCCTTTGGGGGTGGGGAGGGGTCTATGTTATCTTGAATCCAGAGTGTTCTGCATGTGTCATCAGAAGAAACTGTGGGAAGTTGCATTCATGGGTTCTGATGTCTGGGTGTCTGGGGATTGAGAGATCACTCTCTTCTGGTCAGGGTTCTGTTGATCAACTAGACTAACAGGGTACCGGTATGTGCAGTGTTAGGAAAAACAGTGTTATTAAGGCAGGCAGTGGGGGAGAATAGCAAAGATGGAAAAGTTTCAAAAATTTTAAGCTAAATTATATTGTTAAATTAAACTAAACTTAGAGTGTTAAATCCTGAAAATGAAAATACAGTGTCATGCTTATGAAAGCCTTTGTTAGGACCCATGTTAAGGCAACATCCCAGTCTGCCAGGAACCAGCCTGGCTGAATGAAATCCCTGAGTTGGAGCGGTGGGAATTAATAGACAGACCAAATTGCCTGCTGACAGTCCTCTGAGGGAGCAGCCCTGAATAGCTTTATTGTTTGTCTTATATAGCAAAAGTTAAAGGCTTTACAAGGAGTAGGGAAGAGATTAAGAGACATTGCTAAAGTACAGGGTGGGTTATTCATTAGCATAAACAGATTTGTTATCAGGAACTAGCAGACCCTTCCCCATACATATCTTTTTAACCCCAGGCCTAGTAACCAATCAACTGGTCTGACCTTCACACGAAGCTGCACATACACATTCTTTTCTATAGATAATCAAAAGGGGAGATGAAGGGGAGGCCAAGTCCTTGCCATCCAGGCCCCAGGTTGGTCCTTCCCAGGAGGTCGAGGGAGCGGAGGCCTTGCCATCACGGCCCCCAGAAACCTTTCCATTCAGGCTCCTGACCAGCTCCCAACACCACTCCATCCACTCTCTGTCCCCTTGGTGAGAAGGAATAGTGAAATGTGTCAAAAACCAAACTGGACAATGGCATCCTCAGGGATACATAATAGTTCCACATTTGGATAACTGTCTTAGTGGGTCTGCATAGGAGGGTAAAGGACACTTGAACTTAGACTACCAATCCCAACTCTCTAGTGGAGAGGAATTAATTGAATAACCTATAATAAATTTTGGTTGGCATCAGTTATGAATCACCCTTTACATCATAAGTGAGGTTGCATATTAAAATATTATCTTCTAAAGTTAACTCAGTAATTTGATTTTATTCATTTTAGTCATATGTTTTCAATTATTTCAGTACCACTGAGCTAGAGGACACATCACTAATGAAGTTTTATTCAACCCTAAATATATGGTCTGTTTAATTAGCAGTAAGTATGTAGAGAATTATATTTGAATTGCTGTATATATTTATACATACATTTAAGTCTAGTAATTGAAATGTCTAAGCCAAAAATACTACTGAAAAATTGTGTATCACTAACTTTATATAAACAACCTACAATAGTCTAGGTCAGAGGTGTCAAACTCAATTAAAACACGGGCCATTTGGTGCAACAGGCAAGATTCACGCAGGCCACATCACATTTACAAACGTCGCCGGAACTGAGTCAGCGCGTTAATACACGCCCACAGGCCCCCAGGAAAGGCACTGGGCCACGTGTATACTCGTCTTCAGTAGTTAAAGGGCTAACGAGGGAATTGTGTGTACGGTATTGCCTCCATCTCCCCTAAGCACTATTTTCTTCATAACAATTTTATCTATTTTCATTTCATTTCAGAGCATTGTGGGCCACAAAACTTTACCTCGGGTGCCACATGTAGCCCGCAGGCCACCAGTTTGACACCACTGGTCTAGGTTGATAATGAATTGGGTAGAAAAGCAGTAATTTATAATTGAAATGTGTACAAGTAATAGTAGATATCAATACTACGGACATGTGATGCCAGACTACTCAACAAACTATTTTGTTTTTCTCCTGGGGAGTGGGGAGGTAGAGGAAGAAAGAAAGAGAGAGAGAGAGAGAGAGAGAGAGAGAGAGAGAGAGAGAGAGAGAGAGAGAGAGAGAGAGAGAGAGAGAAACTTTAAAGTTGTTATTTAACCCTCTGACTGCTTGTCTGATGAAATCTCTTTCCACATCCCAACATGTACCATGTAATTTAGAACATACACCTATATTTTCCACAATACATTAAAGGTTGGCTTTAGCTGGGAATAGCATCTCTTCCCACAGGAATATGGGAAAATCTTACTTAATTCTCAACATGTAGTTTAAAGGCTACCTCTGAAAAGGCTTCTGAATACCCACAATGAGATGTTATCTTTCTCGTTTTGTACAACCTTAACACTCCTTGATTCTAACAGGGTATATTTTGTCCTGTTTGGCGTTATGTTACTTGCATACTTTCTTACTTACACCGTTCTACCATTCATCAGATTAAAATTACTCTGTGAATGCTCTTACTTGTCTATATTTTCAATGCCCACTATATATGTTGCATTTAAATTACTTTCTAAATCAATGAATCCACAATAGCATCGCATGCCTAAAATTGTCAAATATAAAAGGAAGTGTCATTTCTGAAATTTGGCGATTAAGGCTGGAGAGAGCATATTAGTGATGTTTTCAAAAGATTAATTAAATATGAAGCTTTATATATACAAAGTTGCCCCCCCCCTACACACACACACACTCACACCATAGCCAGTGAGAGCTCAGCTCAAGCTTTTGTGAAGCTGGAAGTAGGTTGTTTGAACGTTCTTAAAATTTCTTTAATAGGATCTCCTCCTTTTTTTTTTTTTTTTAATAAAAATCCCAATATCTTGACTATGGTTTGCCCTGGTCCTCTGGATTGTTAAAAGTGGCCTTATGCCGATATCTTACCATGTTGAGGGCACATTTAATCTTGAAACATGTAGGATCTTTTAATGAATAAATTTGGGTGGGGAGCCAGCTGCCTAAGATGCTCAAAGGACTCGGGTGCTCCAAGCTAGATGGCTCCGCAGGCCACTTCTGGTTTTGGTCAAGTGAAACCCTTCATTAGTTGATTGATTTTTTTTTTTTTTTTTTTTAATGTTGTGGTTGTTTTAACAACAGGGTCTTCTGCCAGATCCTCTCCAGACACTTTTGGATTATATACCGGGTTAAGATTCTTTTCACACTCCTTTCTAATTTGCTATTAGTTGAGATTAACCAATACCCCAGCCCTATGTCATTGAGCCTATCCAATAAGTACTTGTTTTGCAAATTATCCTTAAGCATTAGTTATATTTTGAACTACTAAGGAATACATTTCTTGCAAATGTTGTTAGTGGAGTAGTTGGGGAAGCCCTTACACAAGGAGTTAAATTTGAACTGAGCTTCTGAATAATTAGTTGTTTCATAATGGAGGATATCCAGGAACGGTGCCATTATTACTATTATTTCCTTTGTTATTATCACACTTTTGTAATATCCTTTGATTTTGGGAAGTTCTGTCCAACAGAACTTTCTGCAATGGTGGAAATGGTCTATATCTTTGCATTCTAATTAGGTAGCCACTTAGTCACATAAGTCCATTCAGCACTGTAAATGGGACTAGTATGAGTATAGAATTGGTAAATTTTTAATTTGATTAAATTTCACTTCATTTTAAATAATCACTGTATTGAACGGCCTGGAGCTACATTGTGGATAGCTTTCCCCTTTCTCTCCAGGGGAATTTGTATTTGGAGATATTTCCAGGTGTCACAGTTAGAGATATGTATGCTACTGGCATCTAGTGGTTAGAGATCAGTGGTGCTGCTACACACCTCACAATGTATGGCACAGCCCTGTGTAAAAAAGAATGATCTAGTCCAAAATGTCAATAGTGCTGAGGTTGGGAAACCCTGTCTACAGCCTAAGATTATTTAGAGAAAGAAATTTTCCTTCTCTCAGCACCTAACACTGTGCCATGCATATTATTTGGTTAATGGCTTCTAAACGGCCCCAAAAGAACTGCAACAAAAAGACTAACTGGTCCATACCAAAAGCACCAGGAGTGGATCACTAAACCATAATGTAGGCAGTCTAGTACTTAGGAGACATGCAATGAAAGTAATCACCTGTATTCTCACTAAAGCAGTAAGCTGTGGTAAGGGAAGGGTGATACTAATGTTGGCCAGGTGTATCATCAAAGCACTGTCTGTACACAGTGAGGCATATTCAGTGTACGAATATGTAACTTTGCTTCATATTATTAAGGCAAATATAAATATCAGCACTTTCTAAATATGAACAATTAAATTTTAAATTAATATAGAGAACAAGAAATAGAAAACATTACTCATTTTCATTTCTGATTACCTATAAAAATATATTTGCTCTTTTCTACATTCAGGTAGTTAACTAATGGTTTCTGGTTTTTTTGTTTGTTTGTTTTTTTTGCTTTTTGTTTTCATTTTTATATTTGAGGGTAGCGAGCCTCAGAGATTTTAAGATTCCTTCATGTCTTTTCATGTCTTTATAGCTCCTTTCTTCACAGTGATCAATACTATTCCCTTGTCTGGATATATTATACCACGTTCTATTTATCTATTTATGTACTGAAGGAGAACATGGTTACTTTCAAAATCTGTCAGTTATGAGCAAAGCTGCTGTGGACATCCTTGTACTGGTTTCCATGTGGACATGAAAGTTTTCAACTTCTTTGGGCAAATACCAAAAAGTGTGTGATTGTGCTTATTGTAAAAATGTATCCTCTTATGTAAGGTTATTCCTTATAGATGATATCAAAATTAGAACAATATACTGAAAAGCCAGAATTCATTAAGCTGATAGTAGAACTATAGAACATAAGTAGTGTGGATTCTGGAAGTCATTATTTTGCTTGTTGATACACATTGTTCTTTTAAATTGAGAATTCTCTTTGAGCCTTTTTTTTTTTCACATAAACTATTACCGGTATATATGAGACTTATGCATATGAATTTCAGATGTTTGGTTGTTCCCCCCAGTTAATAATTTCCTTCCTTCCTTCCTTCCTTCCTCCCTCCCTCCCTTCCTCTCTTCCTTTCTTTCTTTTGTGTGTGTGTGTGTATGTGTGTGTGTGTGTGTGTGTGTTGGGAATGAGGAGTGGAAGCAGAGAAGACTTATTAATACGATAGTGTGAGATCCTGGAATTGTCTTTTCTTTTTTCTTTTATTCATCCCCTTTCTCTCCCTTTCTTCCTTCTCTCCTTTCAGTCATATTTATTAACTGGCTACAATGTATCAGATGCCGAGTTAAACCCTGGGGATACAAAGGGAAAGTACAGGGACCTTAATCAGTTTAATATTAAATAAACTACATTCACCAGGTCCACTCATGCTCTAAACCTCGTCCCTAAAAAGTCAGTTTCTCAAATGTCTTTGTTCCCACAGCTAGTTTTTCATTCATGTTAAAGGAGTTCATATATATACTAGGCTACAGTTACCAAAATGCAAAAATACAGTGCCCTAAACAAGAGATCAAGATAGTTTATTTTTCTCTTAGAAATCCAGAGGTGGATGAGTGGGCGAGGTCTGGTGGGCAGCTCTGCCATCCTATGCATGTGACTTATACTAATTGGTCCAAGGTTTTACCATCTCTCAGCTGCTAAAGAGAGGTACAGTGGCCAGGGGAACACAGACCTAATAGTCTTAAGGGTATATGTCACTGCCACTTGCATACTATTGTTCAGAACCTAATCACAGGATTATACTACCAGCAAAGGATGCTGGGAAATGAAGTCTTTGATTAGTGGGTCATATGTCCAAAAATACTTCCAAAGGATGGAGGAAGCAGAATGCATCTTAAGCCAACTATCAACTTGCTACATTTCTGTTTGGCAGGTAATTTCTTCATGCTTATAACTGATTGTTTCCCTGCCTTTACTCTCAGCAATATGAAGGCAAGGCACATTGGCTCATTTTTATATATCCAGCAAATAATACCATACTTGTCTCGTATTAGGCCATCGGTAATATTAGAATGAACTTTAAAATGTTCAAAATCCTAAATGTAGCATTTTTAGCACTTTAGGAACTTTATCTCACTGTGGATTGGGTGGGTTTTGTTACACTATTCTTTCCCATAAGCTTTCCAAGTCCCTTTCCTTCCAGAAAACATATTGGAACAACATTTCAGATGGCATCCCATAATGTGGAAATAGCCATGAAAAATTAGAGTACACAATTCAAAAGCATAAACTGAAAACCACATGTGAATATAATGATCCACATCAAGTATGTATGTAAATCTGAGTTAAGACTTTTTTTTTTTTTTTTTTGTGCAAGTCACAGAAATTCAACCTAAATTAGCTTAAGTAAAAGGGGGAATGTATTTTATGGATAAGGAGTTTCTTAAACCACCCACTGAAAAGCCTTACCGAAATCTGCAAACCAGGGCGGAAATGTGTGGATGGGTATGTGCCCCAGCTCTGTCTCTTTCTAATTTAGGCCCAGCTTTTTGTCACGTTAATAACTGACTTTTGTTTTTCTGCTCATAATGCACTAGGTGGATGCCAACACGAACCGAGTTTCAACCTGAGATAGCCAGAGCTAATTTGCTTCTTAATATGAGTTAGGATAATATATGAGCTGCTATACTATGGAGCACCTTGCATATGGTTCTCACCCCTTAAGGTAAATTGTTTTGGAAAATGCTGCCAAGTCCTCCCATTCTCCTATGCAGGTGGCTCTACTGCCCCTCTTATCTGTAAGTGGGATGTATCTCCCTACCCCTTGGATCTGGACTTAGCTTATGACTTGCTTTGACTAGCAGATTGTGGCTGAAGTGACTGTGAGTGAGTTTTGCACCCAATGTTCAACAAGCATTGCACCTTTTGATTCTCTCCTATTGTAATACCGACATGAGAGAATCAAGGCATGAAGACCCCAAAGTGAAAGACTAACTAGAAAAAGTGTAGCTATCTCAGCTGATCCTAACCTGAGCTAACAGCCAGTGCAGTTGCTAAATGTGAGATCTTTCCAGCCTTCTAGCCCAGCTGAGCAACCCTTTAACTGAATGTGCTTATATGGGTCAGCTCAGATGAACCCGGGAGTCATGGAAGAAACAAATGAGTGTTGTTTTAAATCCTTGAATTTTGGAATATGTTCCTTGTTTGTTTGTTTGTGTCCTTGTTTGTTTGTTTTAAATTCAGGAATAGGTAACTGTGACATCCTTTTTCCAGTCATTGTGTGCAATAGATGGAGTCACAGAAAATTACAACAGTATTCTGGGTTATCATCTGTGATTAGTATTGGCTGAAGGTACCATACTTATGAGAACTTTGGGAAATGGCTCTGAGAAAAAGGCATGACTATGAGCAAATAGGTCAATAGGACTGAAGTAAAAACTCTATATTAAATCACTTAATATCCATTAAACAGGGCTATTAGATTATTGTTTTTGAAATGCACCCAACAAAACAATACTCAATATATATAAGCTTTCTGGCACAGTATCAGGTCCTCTGAGCCTATTTCCTTTCACTTACACTGTCCTTACCAGCAAAGGGGTAGATTCCTAAGCTCTAGTGGAATGGCAAAACATTTCCTCTTAACCTTGGACATCTGTAACTTTACAAGATAAATTCTTTTCTTTATTTAACTATTATTTTTTTATTGTTAAATTGTTTGGGGTGACATTGGTTAGTAAAACTTATATAGGTTCCAGGTATACAATTCTATGGTACCACATCTATGTGTAGCATTAGGTATTCACCACGGAATCATTTCTCCTTTTATCACCATATGTTAATATTTGACTCCCCTTCCCTCTTTTCTCACCCTCCTCCCTCCTTACCCTCAGGTAGCCACTGACCTATTAACTGTGTTCATAGTTTATGTTTCTTTGTTGCTTTCAGTTTTATATTCCACATGTAAGTGAAGTCATATGATTCTTAGTTCTTTCTGTGTGGCTTATTTCACTTAACATGTTGATCTCAAGGTCCATCCATTTTATCACAAATGGCAGTATAAAATATATGTGTGTGTGTGTTTGTGTGCGTGTGTGCGTGTGTGTGTGTGTGTACGTATATATATATATATATATATGTATATATATATATATATATGTATATATTTTTCTTATTATTAAATTTATTGGGGTGACATTGGTTGGTAACAATTACATAGTTTCCAGGTGTGCAATTCTACATGACATTGTCTATACATCACATTATGTGCTCACAACCCAGAATCAGCTCACTTTCCATCATGGTATATTTGATGCCCCCTCCCTTCTCCGCCCCCAGTTCTCCCACCCACCTCCCTCTTTACCTTCAGGTAACCACTAAACTCTTAACTGTGTCCATGAGTTTTTGTTTCTTTGTTACTTTCATTTTTATATTCCAGTTTTATATTATATGAGTGAGGTCATATGTTTCTGGATTCTTTCAATCTGACTTACTTTGCTTAATAAGATGTTTCAAGGTTGTCACAAATTGCTATGTTTCACTTTTTTTTATTGCTGAGTAGTATTCCATTGTATAAATGTACCACAACTTCTTTATACAGCCATCTATTTATTGAAGGACACTTTGGTTGATTCCACGACTTGGCCACTGTGAACAGTGCTGCAATGAACATTGGGGTACATGTATCTTTGTGGATTAAAGTTTTCAGGTTTTTTGGGTAGATACCCAGGAGAGGGATTGCTGGGTCATATGGCAATTCCATTCCTAGTTTTTGAGGAATCTCCACACTGCCCTCCATAGTGGTTGCACCAATTTACATTCCCACCAGCAGTGTATGAGGGTTCCTTTTTCTCCACAGCCTCTCCAGCACTTGTTATTCCTTGTCTTGTTGATGATAACCACTCTGACAGGTATGAGGTGGTATCTCATTCTGGTTTTAATTTGTATTTCCCTATTGCTAGTGATGTTGAGCATTTTTTTATGTATCTATTGGTTTTTTGTATGTCTTCAGGGGCGAAGTGTCTGTTAGGTCTTTTGCCCATTTTTTAAATTGGATCGGTTTTTTTTTGTTGTTGTTCTTGAGTTGTATGAGTTCTTTATATATTTTAGATATTGGCCCCTGATCAGAGGCATTGTTTGCAAATATTTTCCCCCATTCAGTTGGTTTCCTTTTTCATTTGTGGATGGTGTTCTTTGCTGTATAGAAGCTTTTTAGTTTGATATAGTCTCATTCATTTATTTTTATTTTTACTTCCCTTGCCTTTGGGGTCAAGTTCATAAAGTGCTCTCTGAAGCCAATGTCTGTAAGTTTAGTACTGGTGCCTTCTTCTATGCACTTTATTGTTTTGGGTCTTATGTGGAGGTCTTTAATCCACTTTGAGTTAATTTTGGTATGTGGACACAGTTTGTAGTCCAGATTCATTCTTTTGCATTTGGTTTTCAGTTTTCCCAGCACCATTTATTTTTCCCCACTGTATATTTTTTGCTCTTTTGTTAAAAATTATATGACCATATATTTATGGTTTATTTCTGGATTTTTTATTCTGTTTCATTGATTTGTGTATCTTTCTGCCAATACCAAGCTGTTTTGATTATTGAGGCTTTGTAGTACAGATTGAAATTGAGGATTATGATTCCTCCATCCTTATTCTTTTTTTGTTGGATTGTTTTAGTGAAGAGATGAATTATTCTTATGATTCGACTTATGTCAGTAACATTAGGGGTGATGGTGATCAATCATGAATATTTTAAAACCATCTACTTCTGATTGGACTCTACCTTTAATACTGCTTAGCTTATTTAATTGGAGCACTGTTTGAAAGGGGGTGATGCTCATAGGATAGACTGAACAATCGATGACAACAGCTGCTGACAGATGGATAGTGTTGGGTTTCTGCCATTTGAGATGGTCTATAGGGCACGAATAACAGTTTAGAAAGCACTTCTGATAGAAGTAACTACAGCCCTAGAATTAAAAAAATTCTGATTTAAAATTCTACATTTTTATGGATTATGTGTGGTTATAGAGGATGCAGAATAGTATGTTTATTTAAATTTTTGTATTTGCTCTCGATTATTTTTTTTTTTAGCCATGCTGCCATATAGTGATTTACTAGAAGTGTTTTGGCTTTGTTGGCATTAGCATTTCTCAAGAGGATATAGCTAAAAGCAGAGAACTACAAAGGATCAAAAAGTGTTGGAATAAAGGGGAATTCAGATAAGCTCTAGCATATCTTTAGAGTGAAAACTCAGGCTCATTAGGATACAACAGTGAGATAGAAGGCACATGGAATGTAGGTACTTTAGAACATTTTTTTTTTTATATTTTAAAAACAAACAAAGGTGATTTTTACTGTTCTTAAAAAATATATATTTATAGTTTTTGACAGAGACAGAGACAGAGAGAGACAGAGAGAAGGGGGAGGGCCCAGAGCAATCTCCATAGTTATACATCATCAGTTTTCAACATGGTTTCGTTCCACACAGGTGGGCTGGGGCTGCACAGGGTGTGAACTGGCCGAGGACCTCCAGCATTGGAGGCACACACCGTTGAGTCAGGGGCCAAACCAGGGGGCAAGAACTGAACTGGGGTACTCCCACCTGGGAAGCACACCCCAGTTCCTCATATGGGTCTGCATAGTCCAAGGCCGGGATTCAGTCCTTGGTCCCCAGGGTTGCAAAGTAAGCACTTAATCTGCTGAGCCATCCTGGCTTCCCTTATTCATTTATTGCTTGGTGTTGCAGACTACATGTTTTTTTATCACCTCCACTTCCACCCTGGTACAAATGCTACTCCAAAATGGTAATGAGACCTTTATTTCTTTTTGCCTTTTCTAAATTTGCTAGTTAAGCCTCTTAAATTCTTGTACTAACTGTGAAAATTAGAAAAAATTCAAAATATTCTCAAGTTAGTAAGGGTGTGAGGAAGGAAAGTAACTCAACATATTTGCAAAGGCTATTAAGGATGTAAGGAAGAAAAATGTCATATAATTGTATACCTGTACATTTAATCATTAATTATAAGTAGATAAGAGTCATAAAATTATGTTCCTTTCCTATGAGTTGCAAATTTGGAAAATTAAGCTCCAAAAAGTTTACTTGAGCAGAAAGAGAGGAGTTCAGGAACAGACTAATGAAAGAACATTAATTTTCATTTAACTGGAATTTTAAAATGTGAAGTCCTCACAAAATTAAAATTTGAGGGGAAGCCGGGATGGCTTAGTGAATTAAGCACTCACTTCGCAGCTCCAGGTTCTGAGGATCAAATCCTGGCCTGGGCCCGTGCGGACCCATATGCTGAACTGCGGTGTGCCCCAGTTCAGTTCTCACTGGGGTGAGACCCCGGCCCAGTTCCTACCCTGTGCAGCCCC
>PVKE010023782.1:0-24351 GCA_004027555.1 Craseonycteris thonglongyai | reverse complement strand
AAAAAAAAAATTATTTTCTTGTGAGTGTGGGGTTTTTAAAAATTTATTTCTTTATGCCTTTTTTTTCTTATTTTATTTTTATTTTTGGTTCCTAAAAGCCAAGAATTTAATTTCCAATTAACTTTATAGAGGTCCATTGCAAGGATTCAGTAAAGGTATTTGAGAGAAGATAATTTAAAAGCATTTTGTTTATTGAAGCTGATAAAAAAGAAATAAGACTTGAAAACCAAGTGATTCCAACATCTGTCATGTTTGGACAGAGTGTTTAAACCACAGTTTGAATACAAATTGTGTTTCTGGCTGGCAAACTGGTTTGTATTTCAGAAATGGTTTACCTCAAGAATATTTTGAGGATAAATGTTTTTTACCTTTCCCAAACATTTATGATAATTCAAGCATGAGCAAGTTTAAAAGCAGAGAGGCGAACACTCTGAGAAAGGGAGGAATTGAAGATACCGGTGAGAAAACTGTGCCACTGTTATGTCAGCATGAAGACTTGCATATTTGAATTCCCCTTCTCCATCATCACTCCTATCAAATCAGTCAACCAGTCTTATGAATGCTTTCTCTACAATGTCTCCCAAATTATTCCCGTTTCCCCCCTCCATTTGCTAATACCTTAATTGAGGCCTTGACCTCCTTAGTCCTAGACTATTACAATAATTTTTTATTCCCTAGTTTCTGGTTCTCTTTACCTTCAATTTGTGACAAACAGGCCACTAGACCCATTATTTTTTAAAGGGTTGCCTTCTTTAGATCACTCTCTTGCAGAGCAGTTTTATTTATTTATTTTATTAAATAGGCTCTTAAGTTGACGCTCTTTATCTGATACCAGACATTCCCACATCTGATAGGTGGAGACTCTATAGATCTGGTCTAATTTGCCTACTTTTCTGGCTATGTTTCCAGCATGCCTGGATGGTGAGACATTCCCACTTACAACCTACTTAATTCACTCTGCAACAATGTTATATTTTTCTGGCTGCACGGTTTTGTTTGGGTAATAAGCAGTTTTCTCAAATTTGGTTTTCCATTTGTATAACATACTTTAGAAGGTATAGGGAATGTCATAAAGTTTTGTCTACACTTTTTGGGCCTATGTGGTGCATTGTTTTTCCCTTTTAAGTAGACTTTATTTTTATAGGGCACAGTTAGGTCTTCACTAAAATGAAGTAGAAAGTACACAGTATTCCCACATAGCCCTTACTCTCCCACCCACTCCACACACAGCCTTTCCTACTATCAACCTCCTATACCAGAGTGGTACATTTGTTACAATTGATAAACCTATACTGATACTTCATTATCACGCAAAGTCCATAGTTTACATTAGGGCTCACTCTTGGTGTTGAACTATCTATGGGTTTGGACAAATGTGCAATGGTATGTAGCTACCATTATAGTATCACTCAGATAGTTCCACTGTCCTAAAAATCCGCTGTGTTCTGCTTATTGTTCCCTCTCCCTGACCTCCGGCATCCCCTGACCTTTTCACTCTCTCCATGGTTTTGCCATTTTCAGCATGTTTTATAATTGAAATCATATAGTATATAGACTTTTGAAATTGACTTGTTTCATCTAGTGGTACGTCTTTATGTTTCCTCCATGTCTTTTCATAGCTTGATAGCTCATTTCTTTTTAGTGTTGAATAATATTCCATTATTTGGAATAATTATATCTATCCATTCATCAACTGAAAGTTATTTTGGTTGCTTCCGAATTCTAGCAATTATGAAAAAGTTTCTGTGAACATTTATGTACAGAAGAAAAATGTTGCCCATTTGCAAGTATAAATAATATTTACCTATGTTACTTCTGTCCTACATACAATCTCTCATTTTTAACTAAAAATTTTGACACACACATAAAAATTACTCATTGTCAAGAGTAGCTGTAGAACTCAAACATGACCCAGATGTTGTAAATATCAAATAGGGAATTTAGAAATACTATGATTATTATGTTAAAGGCTGTAGGAAAAATGGCCAGTAAAAATCACAAACAGGTGAGGAATTTCACCAGAAAAACATAAGAAAAACTATAAGAAATAATCAAATTAAAATTATAGTCAAAACTGCAGGTAATAGAGATGATGATTGCCTTTGACAGGGTTATCGGTAGACTACACATAGAAAAGGAAAGAATTAGTGAACTTGAAGATAAGTCAGTAGATATTACCCAAAGTGAAACACAAATAGAGAGAGATAAGTTAAAAAGAAAAGAAAGAAAAAAAAAAGGAAAAAGAAACAAGTGTAAATCTAAGAGCTGTGGGACAATACCAAATTGTCTAACACATGTATAAGAGGAATCCAGGTGAAAATGCAGAAGAAACAAAAACTTGAAAACTAAGAAGTATAGCAGGTTTCCTTAGAAACTACAATTCAGAAGACAGTGAAATGACATCTTTAAAATGTTGGGGGGAAAAATAAGTCAATAAAGAATTCTCTACCCAGAAAAATATCCTTAAAAATACAAAGGAGAATTAAGAATTTTTTGCAGGCAAAAAGAAACTGAAATTATTTCCAGGATAATTGCATTACAAAATGGGTTTAAGGAAGTTCTTTAGATGGAAGAACTATAATACCATGTAGAAACCTGTATTTTCAGAGAGGTGTAGAGTGTTAAAAATTGTGAAAATTAAGGTTGAACATAAATATTATGTTTTATTACTTTAACCACTAGGATATCATCATTTGTGCAGAGTAAAAATAGTGGTAATTGATTCTGTGTTTGTATAGGGGACAAATGTGACAATATTAGCACTAAGAGTAAAAAGATTGGTAATATTCTGTTTTAAAGTATTCACACTACAAGTAAAGTGTTATAATTATTTTGAATGTAGACTGTGATTAGTAAAAGGGTACAATTTTAAGCCTTAGTATATTGATGTACAGAGCAAACTGATGGAGGTTGGAAATCCACTATGATGAAGTATATAAGGCTGTGCTTGCCTCATCCCGAGACCACACTATAATTACAGCCAAACTACAGAACAGTCAACCTGGAGACTCATCTAAAGTCTAGCTTAATAGCAGTTTTATAACTAAGAATATAAAAAAGAAGTTACATCAATACTAGTAGGAGAGGCAGAGGCATGGAACACACTGGTCCCACAGTTGCGTATGGAGATTAAGAAATACCTGGAGAATCATCTAAAGTCTAGCAGAATAGCAGTTTTATATCTCGGGATATAAAAAAGGAGCTACATAAAGACTAGTAGGAGAGGCAGAGGTGTGGAACACACTGGTCCCATACTTGCATATGGGGATTAAGAAATAGGAGTGATGGCTTCATATCTTGGCTGCCAAAGTCCCCCTGAGAAGTGAGAAATTCCAGCCCCACACCAGGCTCCCCCGCCTGGAGTACCAGTTCCAGGAAGAGAAGCCCCCAGAACATCTGGCTAGAAAAAATAGTGGGGGTTCTGACCACCCAGGAGGGAAGGGAGTCTGCGGGAAACCCAGACATCTTCTTAACGGGTCCATGCACAGACTCATCTGCCCACTGGCATCATCCTAGGTTCCAGTGTAGGGATAGAGGAGGCAGTGACATACAGGGAGAGACAGAGTTGTATAGCTTCAGGGCAAAGGCCTGGAAGGACAGTCATTCTTTTTCCTGTGTAGAATCCTCTTCCTGTGCAGGTGGACACCATCTTTCCTATAGTAAGCCAAATTTGAATCTTCATTGGCCTCTTGAACTCCACTTATTCCACCTTGGTGACTCCCTTGAACCTTGTTCCATCCAACTTGCATTACAATTGGTAGATACAATAGTGTCAGGTGTGTACCAGACTAATAGGAGGGATCACTGCATAAATTATATTAGTTTCTCACAACTATACTGTATACCTGAAGCTAATATAAAATGGTGAATGTCAACAGCAACTGAAAATAAATAAATAATTTTTTTAAAAGTAGGGAAAGCATTCAAAATAGTAAAGTAATATCTTATAATAATGTGAGATCAATCATAATACTTAAGCCATTTAATCAAGCCCTTCATTTAAATACTATCCTATGCCAACCACATATAATTTTTGGTAAATTATATGTTGGCATAAAATACCTTGTTTTAATGCTGTACTGTATTTACATGATTAAGCATTTAATCAATCAGTGCTCAAGAAATACTGTTAAGTGAATGAAAATAAAAGAATAAACTGATGGCTGTCAGATAGAAGGGAGGTATGGCAATGGGTAAAATAGTGAAGGAAATAAGTGGTACAAATATCTAGTTATAAAATAAGTAAGTCATGGGAATATAATGTACAGTAAAGGGAATATAGCATTGTAATAATTTTGTATGGTGACAGTTGGTTACTAAAGATTTATCACAGTGATCACTTTGTAAGATATGTAAATGTTGAGTAATTATGTTGTGCATGTGAAACTCATATAATGTTGTATGGCAACTGTACTTTAATAACATTTTTTTTTATCAGTAATACCTATAGACATTATATACCCATGATGCAAAAAACACTTCAATCCAATCATGAAATTATATCAGACAAATCTAAATAAGGAATGTTATTTTCTGAAATATCTGACTAATAGTCTTCAAAATTGTCAAAGTCATAACAAAATAAAAGAATAGAAGACAGAAATTGTCATTGATAGTAGAAAACTAAGATGTGATAACTAAATGCAATATGGACTCCTGAAACATTAGTGAAAAGAACTGATGACATCTTAGTATCACAAATTCTGTAGTTTAGTTAATATATTATCATACTAGTGCTAATTTATTAATTTTGATAAGTAACTATATGTTTATATAATATGTTCAATAAAAAGAAATTGAGAGAAAGCTATATGGAACTGCGTACCATGTTTTTAACATTCAGTAGATCTACAGTAATTCCAATAAAATTTATTGAAACTTAAAAAAATAATAATTAGGTGAGACATAATCTCTTTGTGGTCACCTCACTCTATACAGCGTAATATTTTTGTCATTCTGCTTTTTTACTTGATTTGTATTTTAGGTTACTTTGCTTTTTATACTCTCTTTAAAGATCTGTTCTGCAATAGTTTCATATTACAGAGGTTTTTTAAGGACTAGGTACCTTGACATTACCTGACATTCTATACAAATGAAATGCAGATTTACATTTGAAGAAAAATAAAATAGGACAAAAATCAAGTATGTCTCAATTACACCAAAAGATCCATTCCTTATTTGTGTTACAGGATACATGAGGCAAAGAAACTTATCTTAAACATGAAATTTGAAAAAGACAATGCCAGTGGGAAAATATTTTTGCAATATTCCTCTCCTCTGAGCACATGTGCAATTCAATTTGCAAAATAAGCAGCAGACCTTTTGAAAAAGGGAAGAAATTAATATAGGCATACACATGATCTGTGATACATCAAAGAAGGGAAAAGCCACATGTTTATTTTAATAAAATACAGAACCAACATAATATAAGAGGTGGTTATTGACAATTACAGCCAAGAACAAAATGAAGAGCAATTCTTGAACAAGGCTTTCATTTGGCTTTTCTACATTCATATTGATGGTGCCTCCATTTTAATAAAGTACAGGTGAAGAGTAGAGTCAAGATTTGGCAATTAAATATCCAACAGTTACTTATTTGTTCCTCTGGGTCATGTTATGATAGCCTATTGTTTTGATGGCTGAGAGGAAATACCGGTATTCAAGTTTAACTAACTGTGGCAAATGTACAGAATTTGGATGTAGGCATGTGTAAGTTATTTAACATTCTTGAATCTCATTTTCAAATGAGGAGGCTATTTAGAAAATTTGCTAGAGTCATTAGTAATTACACATAGAATAACTAGTAGAATACTCAACATTCAGTATATGCTGGGGATTAATCTTATCAAGAGAACAGTATGGTAGACATAACCTACATCCAGTGTCTAGACAACATTTTTTTGGTCCTGATTGGAGGACTGACTTCTAAGGGATCATAGGTGATTTGTGCCATTTTTCTGGCCTTCAGTTTTCTTATCTCTAAAATGAGGAAGTTGGACGAGGTCAACTATTTAAACATTTTTATAGCAACCCAACCCTTTGTGTAAATGAAATCTTAGACAAAAGCTTAGTGTTTGAAAGTGATAAAAGCAGAGTTGGTGGGTTTGGACTAAGGGGGTGAAGCAGAAATCAACCCCGCAATCTCCCCTCTGGCTGCCTCCCAGGAAATCTTGAACTCAGCAGAACATAGCTGTAGATAATGGCCAGGATTCTTTGGAACGAGTCTTTCTGCTTTACTGATGTTTGTGCAGTATATCAGCCAGACGATTTTCTATTAAACCAATTGTTTGTGTCTCTCTCAGAATAAGCCCAAACAGTAGTCTATAACAGTAATAGACTGACACGATCCATCTCAATGCTTAAATAAATTTAGTGACCCAACCCATTGCATAGAACTAATTATATTAAAGATTGAATCAATATGCCATAACAGTTTGATATCTATTCCATCACTTCATTTCCATTGGAAAGGTATCATTACCTTCATACAGGACAAAACAGAATTCTAGAAGTGAATAAGGTTAATTAAAGTTTTGTGGAGTACTCTCAATTCTAAATCAGATTTAATTAACTATATACAAGGCTCTGTTCTCATTTTATCTTCAAATAACCCTTTGTAAGGAGAGGTCATTATTATCATTTTATAGTTGTGGAAAATATAACTCATCTTTAAGGAATTTATCTAAAGTCACATTGGCTAAGTGGCAAAGCCAATAGTTGAGCACAGATTTCTCATTTCCATGTCCAGTCTTCTTTATACTCAGTCATTTGAAAAGCCAGTAAAAACTGAAGCAGACTTTGTTTTTGTTTTTAATTGAGAATGTGTTCTTAGTGTTCTGCTTGAGAATTTTAAGCAGTTCGGAGAAGCTCTCTGAATCATTTGACGACACACGGTTCCTAAGGATTCAGGGCCACCTGGGAATTTCAAAGGCATAATGGGTAAATAGTCTTCATGTTTCAAATTAGAGTGCAAACATTTGTGTTCTGCTATTAATATTTATTGATTTTTTTGAGGTTCGATGATGAGTTCTCATGCTAATTCCTAAATATGCAGGAAGAGTTTGCATTCATAAATAACAAATTGTGTCATTATCTACATCTGTTCTCATTTTCTATAGGCTTAAGTTTTTCTATTTGTTATGGGAGCCAAAGAAATGGCTACTCTCACCAGCATCTCTCTCGAATTCTGGCCCATTTTCTCACTTAATTCTTTATTTGCAAATGAAATGCTCGTCCAAAATAAATAAGGGACCTACTAAACTGCAATGATTAACATGCAATGAATCTCAGATTCCATTTACTTATGGAAATCGAGTAAAATCCAACACTTTAGTAATGTTGTTGTGATGTCAGCTTCCTGATTCGGTTGTTATAACTGCAGGAGTTACTAGTTTAATATCACATTAGCACATCATTACCTTGAACCATAACAAAACAGTATGAACATTAGCAATTTTCATTTTTTAAAAGAGACAACATGAACTTTTTCTGCTGCTTAAATTTGTTTTATGTGTGTGTTGGAGTGGGGGTGGCAATAGAGGATAGATATATGGAGTGGAATTATATTTTAAATTAACCACAAGTGCTTTTGCAAAGTGTGTGTATATTTAGAAGTTAAATCTAAGCATATTTTTAAAATAAAAAAATGAATTCTTTTATATTATTATTGTTATTTTTATGTCTTTGTTAGCTGTCTGAAGATCTCTTCTGAAACTAAGTGGGTTAGAAAAAGCAAGCGAACAAATAAGTGAAACACTCATACTTCATAATTTCTAAATTACATTTACTTACTGAAGCCATATGAAAAATATATTTTGCATGGATAAGTAAAAAATGTTATTATCTATTAACTGTGTGGCCAAATTCCTTTTTTAAAATTTGGCACCCATATTCTATTTTTACTATTATTTCAAATTGTATAATCCCCTACAATATCTAGGCACTTTTAATATCATTTCACCTTCACGTAACCTTGTAACATGATCAGAACAAATACCTGTATCTTCATTTTATTTATTAGGAAATTGAGGTTTTGACACTTTGACATTAAATGATGTTCCCTGGGTCACACAAATTCATTTCCGTTGTTTGCTATCTATATGACCTTGGAGGAATTACTACTTTGTAACTTAGTTTTGAAATCTGTAAAATGGGAATAACGGGTAGATATGTCTTAATGATCATCATGAGAAATAAGTGAGATAATCCATAAAACATCTTAGTTGTGCCTGGAACATGACAAATATCTATAAATATTAATATTAACTTATTGCTATTCATATTGCTTTTGAGAAAAACCAGAAAAGACATTATAGAAAAGGATTGAAACTGCTATATTATATATATATAGTAAATACCTATACACTGTTAAATGTCATATTTTCTTTAGATTTTTTTTTGCTCATACTCACTTCTTGTTCCAATTACACATGGGGTTCATTTTTTTTTTTTTTTTGCCAGTGTGTACCCTTCTGTGGCTGTTTCCTGAGGGCCTCTGAGTAGTAAAGTTGTTTATATTTTTTGCAACTGAGAAACTCTATTTTTGCCTTCATTCCTAAATGAGGGTTTAGATGTGGGGGAGATTGGCTATGGCCAGTGAGAAAGCAGCTGTCCTTCTAATTGTCATTTCTCAGTTGGCCATCTGTCTTTCTCTCTGGTAGATCCTCTCTTTATCCTTGCTGCTTTATATTTTCCCTATTATGCACTGATGTATGGACTTATATTTATTCATTATGTTTGATATTAGGTATTCTTTTTCAGCCAGAAACTCATATACATGGAAGCTAATGTCACATAAAATATTCTTTTTCTTCTTTCATTCTATTTTATTTATTTATTTTATTAATGGGGGGGGGATTTTTTTCTATTAACGGTTAAATTTATTCGGATGACATTGGTTCGTAAAAATTGCATAGGTTCCAGGTATACAATTACATATTATATCATCTATGCATTTTCTTTACTATCTTCTTCTGGAACTTCTATTAAGTATAATGTTAGAATTTATTCTATACTTCAGTTCTCTTAATCGCTTAACAATATGTTCTCATCACTTAATTTTTTTCAGTTCAATATTTCATCTGCATTCTGGGCGATTACTTTTCAGATGGATTTTCAAGCTATCTGTGCCTAGTCTAACCTTTATTTCTAGAATTTCTTTTTAACTCTTTTAATTTGTCTATATTTTTCCTTTAAGAAAAATGATTTATCCTTTTCATCTTATTTGCTATTTTTTTCTTTATCTCCTTGAGTAATGAAAAAATACTTATTTTTTATTATTAAATTTGTTGGCGTGACATTGGTCAGTAAACTTACATATGTTTCCAGTGCACAATTCAACAGTACATCATCTATGTGTTGCATTGTGTGCTCATCGCCCAGACTCAGTTTCCCTTTCATCACCATTTATTAGACCCCCATCCCTCCTCTACCACCCCCTACCCCTCTTACCCTCAGGTAACCATTAAACTGTTGTCTGGGTTCATGAGTTTTTGTGTCTTTGTATTATTCCTGTTGCTTCCAGTTTTCTATCACACATATAAGTAAAAAATATTCTCATTATAAAGCTGCATTCTGCTTACTCTAAAGTTCCTTAGGTATGATTTCTCTTGTGTGTATCTTTGGATCTTCTTCCATTTGGCTTTGTTTCAGCATAATCGGTTTTGTTTGTGAGAGCATGATGCTACACGGGCATCCCGTGTGTGCCCTAAGTTGTACAGAATTTCTGTAGGGGCAACATCATAAGAGCTTTTCTGGGACTTTTGGGGAGACAACAGTCTGAGACCACTGTTTGCTTAAGTTCTGGGCTTGGAATGTCCATATTCTTTGGGAACTGTAGGAAATCAGTTGTTTTGGGTGGTGCAGGCCCAAGGATGCAGAGTTGGTTGGTGTACTCTGTTTTTTTTTTTTTCGTGGCCTTGCATGCACCCTGTTCCTGCTTGCCATGAGGAAGCTTGATTAGTATGGTATATACTGGAATCAGTGCTAGTACGGTGCCTCGCACAAAACAGACACCAAATAAATGCTTGCTGAATGAAAGTTTGCAGAATTAGGCTTTATAAACATAAGACGGGCCAGAAACTCCTCAGAACTTACTGGATTTAGTTGTTTCTTATGACTATTCACATTCCACGTATCCTTAAAAAATTGTATTTGTTTATATAAAAGTTTCTTGGTAACAGTTGTATCTTTTGTTAAACTATTTTCAAATTTAAAAAAATATTGAAGCTGAAAACTGACACTCTACAAATTAAAGTTTACAAACCCTCTGTCCCCTCTACTTCTTAGCCATTCTCACTCCATTCCCACCACTTTATTTATTTTTTTAAGATTTGTTTTATTGTTTTTTGACAGAGACAGAGAGAGACAAAGACAGAGAGAAGGGGGAGGGCCCAGAGCAGTCTCCATAGTCGTACGTCATCAGTTTTTTGACATGGTTTTATTCCACACAGGTGGTGGGTGGGGCTACACAGTGAGGGAACTGGGCTGGGGGCTTCCAACATGGGAAACACATCCCAGTTCGGCATATGGGTTCACATGGGCCTGGGCCAGGACTCAATCCTTAGTCCCCAGGGCTGCAAGGCAAGTGCTTAACCCGCTGAGCCATCCTGGTTTTCCCCCATTTCCACCCCTTTACAAACAATTTACAAGTTTTCAGAACCATGATGTTTTCTATTCTAAAATTTTGTGGTTATGTCATTCAAATATGCAGCAATGTTTTAAACAAATTACTAAAAATCAAGCCTGATCTTAAGTTTGAAAATAAAAGTAAATAGTCTAGCAAAATAGCCTGAACATCTTGACCATTTTTTAAAATAATGGTTTGCTGAAGCTTATAAAGGAACAGAATAAACAACTTGGTTTTGCGAAGGGAAATAACACACACAGAAACTTATTTGCATTGAGGCCAACCTCAATAATGTTTCAACCTTCTTACGGCTGCTAGTACAGGGTATTTGTAAAAAGTAGCTGAAAAGAGACAAGCCAGCATAACTACAGAACATTATTAATGCAGCTGGTCCCTGTCCTCTTTAAGCCCTTGTATTCTGATACAAAAGCACACTAAACAAAAAAGCAAATCATTTTGAGTCCCACTCTTAGCAGTATAAAAATAGAACAGCCCTTGTCTTTGAAGAGTACAACATTTTTGTTAGCTGTGTCATTACTAAACAAAAAAGAATTAGTGATGTGCCATCAAATATTTATTTTCTTTGAGTTCTGTGAGATATAGATCATCAACTCTACACCAAACATCAAGGGGTAAAGGCACAAGACGGAATCTGGCCATATAAGAACCATATTCCTGACTCAGTTATAGCAGATAAAAGCTGTAAGAACTTGGGTGTTACAGCTCTTTATTCCTGCTGCTGCTCCTGAAAAATTGGGATAATAAGTCCTCTTCCACAGAGTTATGGTAAGGATTAAATGAGATAATACCTGGGAAGATGTTTCACCAATTCTAAAGCCGTGGATCCTAATGACATTGATGTTGCTTCTCTGTACTTGCTTGACTATGCTTTTTGTTGTTTTTGTTTTTGTTTTTTTTCTGTTCTAAGGTTTCCTTAATTAGATTGACTACTGTGAGGAACTCGGATAAAATAATTAAATTTTTTGTATCTATATTTCTTAGCAAAGGACCTGGAAGAATGATTACGTATAAGAATTTTGCTATTTATATGATGCTACATATTTATAAATATCATTCTACAGTTGTCTTTTATTATAGCTGGTTTGTTTTAGTGCAACATTGCTGACTGTCCTGCTCTTATTAATTCTCCAGTCTACCACCAATCATATTCACTATCTTGTCATTCGTTTTGTGGTACTGGCAGATTAGATACTCATGCCACCTTAGTCTCTATCCAAATCATTCACAGAAAATGTTGAATAGGATGGATCCTATACTAGAATTCTAGAGCTGGTCAGTGGTATCCTAGCACCTAATGTCTTCTTATTCTTTTTTTCTGTGATTATTATTATTTTTTAAAAGATTCATTTTTATTATTTTTTAACAGAGAGGGAAACAGAGAGAGACAGAGAGAAGGGGGAGGGCCCAGAGCAGTGTCCATAGTTGACAGCATTCATTTTCCATATAGTTTCACTCCACAGGTGGGCACGGGGCTGCACAGGGCAGGAACTGGGCTGGGAGCCTCCGGCATAGGCCCCGGCAAGAACTAAACTGGGGGCACACCCCAGCTCAGCATATGGGTCCACATTGGCCAGGGCTGGGATTCAATCCTTGGTCTCCGGGGCTGCAAAGTGAGCGCTTAACCTACTGAGCCATCCTAGCTTCCCCTTTTTCTATTATTATTATTATTATTATTATTATTATTATTATTTTTAATATATATTTTTAAATTTATTTTTGACAAAGAGAGAGAGATACAGAGACAGAGACAGAGACACAGAGAGAACTGAACTGGGGGAGCTCCCAGTTCAGCACATGGTTCTGCACGGGCCAGGGCCGGGATTCGATCCCTGGTCCCCGGTGCTGTAAAGTGAGCGCTTAACCCACTGAGCCATCCCTGCTTCCCCTATTATTTTTTAATTATAGTCGACATTCAATATTATATTAGTTTCAGGTGTATAGCCTAGTGGTTAGATATGTATATAAATTATAAAGTGATCCCCCAATAGATCTTGTACCCTCCTGACACCATTTATAGCAATTACAATATTATTGATTATATTCCCTAAACTGTACTTTACATTCCCATGACAGTTTTGTAATTGCCAATTTGTAATTCTTAATCCCTTCAACTTCTTTACCCTGCCCCCCAAGCCCCCATCAGTTTGTTCTCTGTATCTATGAGTTTGTTTCTGTTTTCTTTGTTTATTTTGTTTTTTAGACACCACATAAAAGTGAAATCATAAGTTATTTATTCTTCTCTGCTGGACTCATACCCTTTAGGTCTGTCCATGTTGTTGCAAATGTCAAGATTTCACTCTTTTTATGGCCAAATAATATTCCATTGCATGTATGTACCGATTCTTTATCCATTTGTTTTTTTGATTAGAGCATCTAATCCATTTACTTTTAAAGTGATTATAAATAGGTTTGTAGTTATTGCATTTTGTTAATGTTTTTCTGATTGTTTTTGCAGTTCTCTATTCCTTTCTTATTCCCTGGTTTCCTTATTTTGTATGTTCATGACTGTCTACAGTGTTGTGTTGGATTCTTTTCTCTTTATTTCTTTTTTTGTTTTTATTTATTTTTATTGTTTTGACAGAGAGAGAGAGAGAGAGAGAGAGAGAGAGAGAGAGAGAGATACAGAGACAGAGAGAGAATCAAACTGGGGGCACTCCTCAGCTTAGCATATGGGTCTACACGGGCTGGGGCCGGGATTTGATCCTCAGTCCCCGGTGCTGCAAAGTGAGCGCTTAACCCACCGAGCCATCCCGGCTTCCCCCTTTCTGCTGTTTTGATTGGGTATTTTCTGCTACTTTCTCTTCCAAATTGCTGATTCAACCTCTGCTTCATCTAATCTACTGTTGATTCCTTTAATGCATTTTTCATTTCAGTTATTATAGTCTTCATTTATGACTGGTTCTTTTTTATATTTTCTACCTCCTTTTTTTTTTTCTTAATGTTTCTTATGTCTTTGTTGAAGTTCTCACTGGGATCATTATGTATCTTTATAACCAATGTTTTGAACTCTGTGTCTGCTAGATTGCTTGTCTCTATTTTGTTTAGTTCTTTTTCTGGAATTTTGTCCTTTCATTTGTAACATGTTTCTTCATCTCCTAATTTTGGCTGCCTCCCTATGTTTGTTTATATGTACTAGGTAGATCTGCTATGTCTCCCAGTCTTGGCAGAGTGGCCTTATGTAGTAAGGCCAGCGGTCTCCCTGTCTACTGGGTGCTCAAGGATTGTTTATTATATGAGTTATCTATGTTCTCTTGTACTTGAGCCTTGATTGCTGTTGGCACATTAGTGGGTGGGATTGAGCCTCAGGTTACTGGCTGTAAAGACTGGCTGTGACTACAGAGGATGTGCTGTTATGTGGCGGTTGACCTCATAAAGCAGGATTTGCTTTAGAGGGACTCTGACGCACGCTGAGTCCACCCTTTGGGTGTGTCATTTGTGGTGCTGATTGGGTGGTGCTCTGATATGATCTGAAGCTGGTTACCAGGTGTGTTGGTTTGGGGGCCTCTAGGGTGAGACTGTGGTGCAGGCCAAGGTCAGCTATTGCATGTGTCTTGCTCAGGGTCACCTGGTAATAGATACAATGTGATCTGTACTTGGTAGTACCTGTGCTGGCTTGCAGGCACCTGGAAGAGGCTATGCTGTGAACTGAGGCCAGCTGCCACTAGAGCCGAAGGCTGCTTAGCAAGAGATACAAGACATGCCAGGCCAGCCACTGCTTGTTTGAGGTTTATGGACCTTTGAGAGGTTTTAGGGAAGTCTGAAGAGTGACCTTAGGCTGACCACTTGTGTGGATTAGCCTCTAAAAGATGTTCTGGCTGGGCACAAATTAGGTGGAGCAGAGTGTCAGAGAGTCACCAGCATCCAGCAAGAGCAGTGTTATCTAGGTTAACAGACACTCAGATTTGGTGCCTGCCTGTGTCTGTAGGATGTGTGGATGAAGGACTCAGTGAAGAAACAATGGTGCCAGGTGGCACCAGAGAGAACTGCCCCTACAGCCCTTACACTGAAGCCAGACAATTCATTTCCCATCTAGATGTCCCCAGCACTTACTGTGCTGCTGTCTCTTCTCTGGAGCATGGAGTGCTTGGATTCATCAGCAAGAAAGTCTGTGTGTGAGCCCTCTAAGAGGACCGCCTGGGACGCCAGTAGTTCTCCATCTCACCCCAGGCAATCCCCACTGATCTTCACAACCCGCTATCGTGGGAACTCCTCTTTCTGGCACTGGGGAGAGCTGTGTGAGGCGGGGCCCCCTCTCTCCTCAGTGGAGACCTCCACAGCCGAGGTATTCCTCCAGATTCTTAACCACCACTTGTGGCTGTGAGACCCGCCCATTTTGCATCTCCACGCCCCCTCCCCCTCACCGTTTTTACCATGGACCCTTCTTTACATTCTTAGTTATAGTTCTGCGCAGCTAGTCTTCAGTGTTTTATAATTTAGTTGTAATTTTGTTGTGGTCATGGGAGGAGGTGAGTGTTGACCTACTCTGCCATCTTGACTGCAAGTTCCTTCTTTTTTCTTTCTTTCTTTCCTTCCTTCCTTCCTTCCTTCCTTCCTTCCTTCCTTCCTTCCTTCCTTTCTTCCTTCCTTCTTTGTTTCTTTGTTTCTTTCTTTCTTCTTTTTCATAAAACATTAAAATAAAGTCATCTTTACCCAATAGCTCAGCTGCAGATAAAATTTATGCATCAGGTTTCAGCTACTGTCTTATATCTCTTCTTTCACAAGTGTTTTATTTAATTTCTTCATTAAAAGACAATGTAAAGTTAGTCTCTTATGGGACATTTTATTACAGCATTAGTTTCTTTCTTTCATTATTGAACACCAGCAAATAATTAAGGAATTAAGTGGGTTACATATATTTTATTTTTTAATGAGAAATATAAGAACACTGCCTCTTTTCATTGGTTAAACCAGAGCCCCTGAATTAATAATTACAAAGCTGAATTTCTATTTAATATTGTCCTAAGTAAAAATATTCTGTTGTGGTGAAGAAATATATAACCATATCTTTAGGAATCTCATGAAACATAATTTTACTGTGCATTGTAGAAAACTAACTACTAATAATTTAATTGAGTTTTTGCTGTGCCAGCCATTTTTCTAGGTGTTTTGTATATATAAATTTATGTATTTATTCCTCTATAAAGGAGGTTTGTTACTTATCTGTTTTATAGATAAGACTCAGCAGGTTAAGTAACTTGTATAAGGTTATATATACAGTTAGTGAACGGTAAGGCTTATCTGGCTTCTAGAAAATTCTCAAGGTCACTCATTGCATTACATTGCAACCAATGTCCTATCTAACATAAGACTATATCCATCTTAAAAAGGATCATCATCTCTTGCAATACAACACAGCCAAATCTCTTTGTGTACATATCTGTGGGTGGATGGGCAGATTTCCTGGGCTTAGAGTACAACTGATGGAAATTCTGGTGGGTGGAGAAGCAAAAAACAATAAAAATAAAAATAAATCCTGATTTCAGCCCATCTTCTTGAAGTCCAAATTGTTTCTGAAAGGCTTAGAAGGGAATTGGGGATGGAAAAAGGCCCATCATTATCTTCTTTATTATAGTCAGCATCATTATCTTCGTTGTGATAGGAAATGTTCTGTCCCTTTCTTTGTATTTCCCTCTTGGCCCACAAATAAGTACTTAGCTTTCTTGACTGTATTAGGAAGATAATATGGGTGTTTACTTTCATTCCCACCCACCCCTGGCTTCACTCCTCCTTGCCTGGGGAAGAGTGAATCATGTGCCTGGAGAAACTCAACAGGAAGTCCCATAGGTCCTGCCCTTCTTCATTTGTAATCTTGTCTATTTTGTTTCCTAATTTTGTTTTTGATTAGCCCTGTCTTGAATTGATTAGCCCTGTCTTCTCCATCATGATTCTGGGTGGGCAACACTATTTTAAGGTGAGAGGAATATAGAATTCCTTTTGTTCAGGGTTCTAAGCTGAATTTCTGAAGCCCAAATTAAAGGTAGTATTGGGACCTATTTGACTCTTCTTTCAATGATGAATATTTATTTATTTAATGATGTGTTGTATGATTCAGCAGCATTCTTTCTTTGTACCATGGTTCAGTGGAATTTATAAAGTGCATAATATTGTTCTAACTGTTTTCTTTTTATTAAGAATATTTTATGATGAATATTTATTGAGTACCTGCTATGTGCCACTCACTGTATACTATAGGTACAGGGAATTCCACAGTGAAGAAAACTGGCAGTGATCTTGCGAACAAGAAACAAAACAGAAACAAAAAAATGTGTATGACATGTTGGAAAGTGATGAAGAATAAAAAACAAAACAAAACAAAACAAAAACAGGTGAAGTAGAACAGAGGCTACATAGTGTGGGCAGGGTGGTGTTATTTCATATGGCATGGTCAAGAAAGCCTCTGTGATGAGGTGACATTTGAGCAGAGAGGGAGGAAATGAGACGTATGGCTACCTGGGGTAAGAGTGTTCTGTGTAGAAGGAAGAACAAGTTCAAAGGCTTTGAGGAAAGCTTATGTTTGACTTTATTTATATATTTTTTTCATTTGAGAAGTACAGGGAGACCAGGGTGGCTGAAGGAGAGTGAACAAAAGGCAGAAAATATAGATATGTTTAGAGAAGAAGTAGGAAACAAGTTTAATTATCAAAAGCCAAGGTAAAGAATTTGAATTTTACTTTTTGACAGGTGGGAAATTAAAGGATTTTGAGCAGTGGAATAACACACACTGACGTGCACATTAAAAAGATGGTTCTGAATTTAGCATGGATTAGAAACACCATGGGGAAGCTATGGACATGAGGAAAATGGTTAGGAGGCTACTGCAATGGCTCAGTTGAGAGATGAACATAACTAAATTCAGGGTGGTAGTAGGGGAAGCAGTCAGAATTATTGTATCTTAGATATATTCTCAAGTTGGAGGCAACAGAATTTGCTATTGGCGTGAGTAGGGGAGTTGATATCATCTATGTGGTCATTTATTTATTTATACTGAATAGTGCTTGTAAAATTTATTTTTTATTTAAAAAATTTAAATATATACATAGAAGCAATAGCAAGATTAACTCCTATATACCCATCAGCCAGATTCGACACTTACCTATATTTTGACACAGTTTCTTTAATTATCTCCTTTTGAATCATTTTTCACTGATGAATTATTTTAAAGCAATCTAAAAATCATATAATTTCACCCACATATACTTATGCATATATCTCTAAATATGATGATACCTTCTTCCATAATGCTATCACCATACTTTAGTAAAATTAGTATGAAAAATTCCTTGATCAAAAAGTACCAAGGTGATACTCAAATTTCTTTAAATGGGGTTTCCCTTAATTGAGATAGAGTTTACTTAGAATAAAACATGCTATTTAAAACAAAACAAACAAACAAAAAAAAAATATATATATATATAATGTAGAATATTTCCATCACTCTATAAACTTATCTCGAATACCATTCTATTCAAATCCCACTTCTCTAAGCAAAACTGTTCTGATTCTCATGAACATAGATTAACTTTTACTATTTGTGAATTTCATAGAAATAAAATCATATGATATGTGTTCTTTTATGTTTGGCTTTATGTTTGGCTTATTTTTTCAATATGATGTTTTTGAGATTCATCTACATTGCTTACATGTATCACTAGTTCATTCTATTTTTCATTTATGGCTATTATTCCATTTTACAAATATAAATTTGGAATTATATAAATCCTTCCATACTCTTAAGTTATTTTCTGTATTTTCTCACTAATACATATTCCACACTTTGAGAATCATTGCTCAATACTGCCTTCCTTTGGGCCACTTTAAGCCTGGACTATACCCAGAAACATCACAAATGAAATAGTGAGAGAGGTTATTTGTTGAATATCACCATACTGGGTATTATGAAAAATACAAAAATGAGTAGAATATGATTTCCCAAGGTTCTTACATACCCATGGGGAAACAGACATGTAAGTAATTACTTATGACAGAAAGCAGAAATAAAGGCAATATTTTGTGCCAGTACAGAAGTGAAGGATTCTGGGTGTGGGTGGAGAAGAGGGCAGGGAAGCTGAGAAGCTGTTACACAGGAAGTGGAATGTGATGTGAGCTTTGAAGGAGGACCGAAGCATCCATCAGAGGAAAACAGGACATGGGTAGTTCAGAATGAAGGCAGGGCTTTCCAAAATTGCAATGGTGCCTGTCACCCTTCCACAACCAAATCAGTAGGGCAAGCACCCTGGCAGCTTGTTTCACACTCCTCTCCCTCACTCCTATGACATCTGTCACCAAATTCTGTTGATTAACACTTTTAGTCCTTTGAACAGTCTACTCTCATCTCTTCTCATTGACACTTCCTCAGTTCAAGGCCACTTTACCTTGTTTCCTCTTTCCAACACAATTGCAACTGAATTCTCTCTGGTTTGCCTGCTTCTGATCTACCTTTAATCTGATTGCTCCTAGAACTCTTTGCCAAACCCAAACCGATTGTGCTGTTTCCCTTCTTAGAGTGTTAATTATAGAATAGAGCTGACATCCCTCTGTCTATTCCTCAAGTCCCTTCAACCTCTTGTCTCAACCCGCTTTCTACTACCATGTCTGGCCTTACAGTCTCCCAATCACCCTGCATTTTACCCATGATGCATTTGACTCCATAAATATCTCTTACAGGTTTTCCTGACTCTGCATCTTTGCTGAAATGACAATTCCCAGTCTTCAGGATTTTTCTCTTCTGTTTAACGATCCTCTGTGGCCACATGTAATGTGACTTCCTTCTGAGAGGCTTTTTCTCAACCCTCATCCTGTCAAAATGAATCAATCTTTATACACTGCTTTTGCCATGTAGACCAAGCTTTGTATTTAATGATTTATGTCCATTTCTATTCCGCTATTGGACTGTAACCTCCTTGGGAAAAAAAGGCCATGTTTTGGTTACTCTGGGCCTAGGAGAGCTCCTTTTTCATTTCTGGTTTTCATTATTATTGTATGAAATCATTCTTTTTTAACTGAGAAGATACGCTGTTTTCGACAAGCAAACTCCAGTAGATTTGAAACTCTCTTTGTCATGACATGTAGTCTGACATACCGGTAAGACTGAAAGTCATTGAACATTGCTAATTATCTGATAAGTGATACAAATTAGATCCTTGCTTGCCGAAGCAGGTAGCTAGCTACTTTATCATATGGTAGATTCATAGCCTTGACTTACTTGTAGAGAAGTGCAGTATTATTTTTTTTTTCTCCTCCCTTTTGGCTATACCTATTTTTGAAAATGTTTTCCATTACAACTTGAGGAAGCATGTCATACTTAGGAATAAATTATCTGACTCAGGCAAAAATACATGATTAAGCTAAAGGTATTTTTAGCCTTCACAAATAGGACACAGTGAGGTCTTGGAAACTGCAATGTGAAATTGGGATGGAAATATATTAAATAGACTAAAAAACAATGTCTTGTAATTGAGTGCATATTTAGCGTCTGATACTACTATAAGTATGATGTGTTCAGCCTAGATGAAGAGTCTCATTATAGCTTAATTGAAATAATGAACTGAATGTTCAGTCAGGGATAGGTGAGTAAATCATTATGTCCCCAGTTTTGGCCTGATACTGATACATTCAGCTCTTGGTGATGAAAAAAGTTTGGGGACCGCTATTATAGACCATATGTATTTTAAA
Source organism: Craseonycteris thonglongyai (assembly GCA_004027555.1). NCBI lineage: Eukaryota > Metazoa > Chordata > Mammalia > Chiroptera > Craseonycteridae > Craseonycteris > Craseonycteris thonglongyai. Next base: position 4,031 of record PVKE010023782.1, on the reverse strand, counting down.
ATAAATGTACCATAGCCATATAGCTGCAACTGTTCTTGGCTTTTTACTTATTATTTAAAAATATCTTAATCTACAAGGTCAAATATAGTTTTATATGAAGGGAGAGACAATTCTAAGACACTGATATAACTGGAATAATTTAGTCTTTGAAACAAAAGTATGATTTTTAGAGAATAGGGCTCTATAGAGATAGCTATAAATTGAGTCTTACAAATAAGTTAAGATTTTAATGAGTTTCATTATACTGTCCAACTGAAATTAAAATCTTGAGCAGTTCTTTAAATCTCCTATCATTTTCTCCCTTTTTTGTATTGCTCACGAGAACTCTTTTTTAGCCTTGCCACACTGTCTTCTAAGATAGGGTGATACATAAAGTTGAATATATTTTTGACTGAATTTTGTTTGAGACATGCAATTGTTTTTTTAATGCATTTGGAAGATACATAAGGGCTGTCTGGAAAATATCTAGCCATATAACCATTTTGTTATATCGACAACACTAAATTTTTTAGATAATGTCCATAAAAAATCCAGCCATAAATGCCTCTATTTTTTATTTATATGGCTGGATACTTTCTGGGCAGCCTAATAAATTTATATATAATTATTTAATATATATAAGTACTTTATAGACTAGTCTTCCAATCAAAATATTGGAATAATGGTAATGATAGTAAAATTATTCATAATCCTGATCTCAGACATTTGCTATAAATAAAAGCAGAGTAGACTCATTGTTAACTGGAACTCAAGCAACTAGTATTCTCTTTGGCTGGTTACTTGAGATTTTTCTGGTTGCTTGAGAGTGCCAGTTTCTTGAGTTCTGAATAACAAAGGGTCATTTATCCAGCACCTACCAATCCCAATGGGCACCTGTTAACTGAGTCTACTGTATATAGAAAATTACTTCAGGGAAGAGCATTTTTACTGCCAGTTGATTTCTCCAGAGTGTTACTGATGCATATTCTTAGTTTGTATCAAAAGAAAAGCTTGCAAAGCTTACATTACTTTTTGCTAAAGGCTTTGAAGTTGCTCGTGCAAAGGGCTTGTGTCATTTTGCAAATATGGTCTTGCTAGAGAGCTATTAGCTATGTAAATGTACATTGATACATTTATTGAAATCCATTTGCTTTTGAACCATCTCTGCTCTGTCCTCTTGCCCCCTCCCTACTCTGGGAGTAAGCAGCAAATCCTTTGTTTCTTCCTGTCTCTCTTTTCCCCCTTAATACTGCAGTATGCAATCACACTTTTGAGATGAATTGTTTATTGATGTTTAACCGTGGATATGGTTCAGGGGATTCAGTAAAGAACAGGATCTGCTCAGGGAACGTGCTGTTCAGAAGGATGGTTACGATGTGTTCACATACATACACATGTACACACTCATCCGTAACAGAGTGTTTAATATGACAGGAGGAGCGTGCTGCAAGTGATAGGTCAGGTCGTACAGATTTCTCATAGGAGTGGTCATGAAAGGCTTCATGAAGATTGTATTTGAGCTGAGCCTTCAAGTATACGTAATTTGTCAAAAGGAAAAGATAAGGAACAAGAAAATTTAGGTGGAAACAAATTTCTTTTCTAGCTTTAAAGGATTATTTTATTGTTTTTGACAGAGAGAGGGGGGGGCAGAGAGAGATAGAGAGAATGGGGGAGGACTCAGAGCAGTCTCCACAGTTGTACGTCATCAGTTTTCAATATGGTTTTGTTCCCCATAGGTGTGCAAGGGCCACGAAGAGCGGGAACTGGGCTGGGGGCTTCCTGCATGGGAAGCATGACCCCTTGAGCGAAGGGCCAAACTGGGGGGCAAGAACTGAACTGGGAGCCTCCCACATGGGAAGCACACCCCAGTTCAGCATGTGGGTCTGCATGGGCCTGGGCTGGGATTCGATCCTTGGTCCCCAGGGCTGCAAAGCGAGCGCTTAACCTGCTGAGCCATCCTGGATTCCCCTTTTCTAGCTTTATAGTTTCAGTTTTCATCTTTAGTGTTAAGGTCCATCACAAATCAATGTACTGGTATGTGAATAGTACAAAGTAAAAGTTAATATTAATCTTGATTTTTTCATATATTTATCTAACCATTCTAAAACAACTTGTTCAATAGTCTTTTGTGTATCCATTGAATGGTCTTGATTCTCCTGTCAAAAACCAATTGATCGTATCTATGTGAGTCTGTTTCTAGGCTCCATTCTGTTCCATCGATCTGTTGGTCTATCCTTCCATAAACACCACACCACTGTCTTAATGACTATTGTTTGGTAGAAAATCTAGAAATTAGGTAGCTTCTTTTCTACAAATTCTCTTTTCATTTTTAAGATCATTTTTGATATTCTAAATTCTTTCCATTTTTATATAACTTTTAGAATCAGATGGTTGATTTCTATTTTGAAAGGCATGAAAAGGTTTATCTATTTAGGTAGGCAAAAAGTTCTCAGAAAGATTTCATAAAGTAGTAACATTAAAAGAAAAAAATGCGATAAATTTGACTTTCTAAATAAAAAATTCTGCTAATCACAGGTATGTTAAAAATGAAAAGATAAGATGTAGACAAAAGTATTTACGATACATGTTTTTGATAAAGAATTTATGTCTAGACACATAAAGACCCACTACAAATCAATACTAAGGCAGAAACCCAGTAAAAACTGGAAGAAAAGATTTGAAGGATCATTTCACAAAGTGAGATACACAAATTGAGAATAAAAAATTGACCACCTTATGAAAGGTGGTCAACATCATTAGTCATCAGGGAAATGCACATTAAACCACATTGAGTTACACCAATTAAAATGGCTAAAACTAAATAAGTTAGAATAGCAAATATTGTTGAGAATGTGGAGCAAATGGAACCTTCATATTTTAAGAGAAAGAGACTATAATATGGCGATACCATTTTGGAACACTCTGTAAAATCTCTTATAAAGTTAAACATACATAAGTACATGCCATAGAACCCCCAAATTCTATTCCTAAGCATTTATCCAGAAGAAATGAAAACATGTGACTGCAAAGAGACTTGTCTATGAATATTCATAACAACTTTAGTTATAATAGCCTCAAACTGGAAACAGTCCAAATATTCATCAACAGGAAACTGAATAAACAAATTGTGATGTGTTTACATCATGGTATACTACTCAGCAATACAAAAGGAACAAACCAGTGAGTGACCCATGAGGAGAAATGCACACATTCTATAGACACTATGCTTAGCAAAGAAACCAGACAAAAGCCAGACAAAGGAGTATATTATTTATGATTCTGTCTGTGTGGAATTGAAGAAGAGGCAAAACTAACCTAGGTTGACAGAAATCAGAACAGCATTTACCTGTGGCTGGGGTTGGGACTGACTAAGGGATAACTTTTTAGGTATTGGAAATATTCTATAGCTTGCTTTGAGTATGAGTCTCATGAGTATATAGGTTTGTCAAAAGTCATCTAAGTAGACTCCTAGACTCTCTTCATTTTAATAAGTACCTTCATAAAAAAGATATAATAAAGTAATAAGACACATACACAAAAGAGCACAACCCACAATGCAAGTTTTTCTTGGAGAATCAGATGGAGAGCAGGGATTAGTGAGAGATATGATCTGAGGGACATGAAAGGTAGCCAAAGAGTTGGATTCATCTTTAAAAGATGGATTTTAAGAAATGAAGTAATATGGTCAGAGGAATGTCCTACCTAGGGCAGGGTTGTCCAAACTTTCAGCTTCCCTGGGCCACATTGGAAGACTGGAAGAAAAAGAATTATCTTGGGCCACACAGAAAAAAGGCTAACACTAAAGATAGTTGATGAGCTAAAAAAAAAAAGAGCAAACATATCTCTTCATGTTTTAAGAAAGTTTATGAATTTGTATTGGGCTGGATTCAAAGCCATCTGGGGCCACATGTGGCCTGTGGGACACGGGTTGGACAAGTTTAATCTAGGGTGACTCACCTTGCTCAGGTGTGAGGAGTAAGGAATGTGAAGAGGCAACGGATGACATATAGAAGACCAGCTAGAAAGACTAGGAATTAAGATGATAGCAACTG
>PVKE010023781.1:0-24354 GCA_004027555.1 Craseonycteris thonglongyai | reverse complement strand
TTTTGCCAGCCCCGGGCCGCGCTCCGAGTCTCTGTCCCCGAACCGCTGCTTCCCTTTTCCTCTCCCGCTCTCCCCTTTTTTCTCTAACCTTTGTGTGTTGTTCTGCGTTGTGTGGTTCTCTTAGTTGAGGTTTCTTCTCAGGGTTTCCCCTGTGGATTCCCCTCTGTTCACAAGGCCCTTCCCAGGCAGTTATCGGCATGCTCCTCTCATGCCGCCATCTTGGATCTCCCCTTATCTACTATTTTGTTGTGCTTACTTTGTTAGAATGATGAATAAAATAAATAGAAAATGTGCTTTCTAAATTATTTGTCTTTATGTATGATGACACGTTTCAGACTTTTTGTAACCAGATCATTTTAATGAACTACTGCCCACAAAATATGCAGGCGGTTCTGCCGTTTTTTCAGTTGAAATAGACATTCACAGCCTCTTCTCTATGTCATCACCTGAGTCACCTAGTGACAGACCTTGGGATTAGGTTAGCTGGGACAGATGCACTTGGTGTCTACAGAACAAAGAAAAGTTAATGACTTATACTGGGGTATTAGACCCTGGACTTTAATTGCATTAGTCTGATCTAAGTAGCTTTACTTCCCCCAACAAATAAGAACTACAAAGAAACTAAAAATTCACCCTAAATTTGTTTTCCATGCTTCACAGAACAAGAACACCATCATAAACAAGCATAATTCCAATCAACCTAAAATAAATTAGATATACTAGTAACAGTTAGCAAATCCTAGATTTCAAAATAACATGAAGCAACAAATAAGAGAAATGTAGGTGGTTTATTATCTACACTATCCATTTTTCCTCCTGTGATATTGGCCTTAACTTCCATTTACCTGCCTCATATCTCTTAGGTAGAAGCTTCTCTGTTCTAATTCTTGCTCGTGGGAATAATTGTTTTCAGTTCCTCTAACTAGCTGTCCAACTCTCACCTTGAGAAGGTCTTGTTCTGAAATACACAGAGGAGATAAATAAGATGATAACATAACACGAAGAACACTAGATGTGGTCCTAAAATAATAGTGTGCAATACAAGAAGTTTTTTTAATAAAAATAAATGTTAGCTCTAATTCTAGATTTATATAATGCAAAATTGTAGAAAACCATTAAAATGAAATGTTACACCTAATGAACATTATGTAGCAAAGGGAATTCAAATACACATTGCAATATATTACTTTACACCATAGGGAAGAAAAGCAGGAAAAATAGTTACGAGCATCACAAAGGCACAAAGCTCACTTTAAGTAACTGAGAACAACTGACAAAAGTTATTCATAATTATTATAACTACTTCTCAGTGGGTGAGCCTACCTTGGTGGCCTATTTTGTTTAATGCCAGATTGATATTTAATCCCACTGCAGTGACAGATCTTGGTAAAATGGCATATAATGGGATTGCCCGAAAAGTTTCTTCAAATTACAAACCTTTGTTTTTATCTGAGGCGTTCTGTGAAGCTATACATTCTCCAGAGCATTGTGCTATTTAAATGTGTGATATTGTATGACAAAGACATGACCCTCTATTATGAAGAAACACATATTAAGAATTCTTTCTTTATGAAAATATTCGGAACTTATACATCTCTACTTCAAAATTTTCAATAAGAGCTTAATAACTAGACTTTGGGTATTAGACTTATTGCAGGGATCATTTCATAAATTATATAAATGTCTAAATGTTATGCTGTATGCCTGAAACTATTATAAATAGTGAATGTCAACTGTCATTGAAAATAAATAATAAATAAATAAGAGTTTGATAAATCTTCTTTAGAATCAAGAAAAAAATTCTAATATCTTTCAGAAAACTTTTAATTTCCTATATTTCCACAGTTCTCTAGCCCACCAGATAATAAAATGTGTGTTCATTAAATTCATGACACCAAGTTGGGCATAAAATGTAACACTTTGAGATACAGTGTTATCATTTCAACTGATCTCAACATCTTGTAGAGATCAGAACAAGAGAAAAAAGCAAAGAGAGAAAGTCAACCTCAGAAGGCAAATCCAGTGCCACAGAGTGAAGTGTGGGCACAAGGTATGAGGAAGCAGGCAATGAGAACAGTAGACCTTTCTCTATGGTATTAGAGAATTATAAACTGCGTGATTAGGGTGGTAAATGCCCAAATCATGAAATAGTTCTCTCATTGCACAGGATCACGGTTGAGGTTCTCCATATCAAAATGATTTGGAAAGCCCATCCTCTATAGAAGGAGAAGTGGCCAGCCCAAGGGTTGGAAAACTGCAGCCTGCAGACCAAATCCAGTCTGGCTCCTTCTTTTGTAAGTCAATCAAGTTTGATCACAATACAACCACACTTATTCATTTCTGTCTCATCTTGGGCAACTTTCATGTCAAAACACCTGAGTTGTACAGATGTGACTGACTGTATGGCTCGCAAAACATCTATGTACAACCTGCACAGAACACATTTCCTGACCCCGGGGAAAGACAATGCCTACACACCAACATTATCTTTGGAATAACAGGATTTATCGATCTTCTAAATTATTTCAATGACAAGATTCCATCTACAGAAGCAGTTCATTGGTTATTCTGCTACTTCACTCTTCTCTTTTACTTCATAAACCTCATAATTTCTCTTCCCATACATATCACAAAAGTGATGTCGCTCTGAGCTAAGAGCATTCACTTTGTGGTAAGTGCTGCTACTCACTAGATGAAAGGTCTCTAGTTGGATTCTCTCCACTTTAATTCGTGCCGTTACCCTGGTTAACTCTAGCCCTCAAGTAGATGACACATTCAACATTAAAGCTACAAAATTATTTGACTTGCTCATCTCTAAAACTCTGATTTGTGTTCTTTGAGACCATTTTGCTCATTTACAAAATAGAATTAATGGTATCTATCACCCAAGATTGTGAGAATCAATGAGATAAGGCATTGTAAGTTTTTGTCACATGGTGACTTAAAAGTTTCAAATTTGTGGAGGGCCCAACATGGAAGGGTGTGATACAATGTCTCCTCTAGTTCCTCCCACTACTATCCCACCTTATTTTTGTACCTATGGTATACTTTCATATGTCTGTTGTCTGTTTCAAACACATATTTAGACCTTCTTGTCTCAATGAAACCTAGTTTCATTCTTTACATCTCCACCTCAGTCTCCCCTTAGTTCTTAAATTTCTTTCTGATATAAGCCTATCATATAACCCCTCTTTTGCCACTTCTTCAACCCCAACCCTTACTGGAAAAGGAAATAAACAAACAAATGCACATACATGGAAGAGAAAGTTGTATTGGGATTCTCCAAATCCCATTGGCATTATTCAGATTTCTATTTTTACACCCTTATCCAAATTCTGTCCTGCTTTATATTTAACCATATATATAGCCATCTTGCTATAATATTTTCTTCTTTCTCACCATATCCTACCAATCCCAAAATCTAATATTGACTTACATCCTCTGTATCCTATCTTCTAACTTTAATCTATAGATTTTATCATCCATGCATATAATACATTCAATAATCTCTTACCAAATTTTCTAGAGCTTGTCAATTCATATGGCATTCTTCCACCATCCCAATTCAGCCATATGCTCCTTTGTTAACTTTGGGTTTTGTTGTTACTTGTGTTGGTTCCACTTCTGAAATATTTTACTGTGATATTGTACACTCTGATCATAACCTGTATGTTTCCATTTTCTTAATCCCTTACGTTTACTTCATCTCCTCACAATTCACTAAGAGTTTAGATCCTCTATTATTCCCTCAGTCTCTCATTCCTCACAAGCTCAAGTACCATGTCTTTTTCTATATAGCACATACATTACACCCCATCATGAAATATTTGTCACCAAAAGTTATGTTGCCACATTTACAACAAATCCTCACTTGTAGTCAATCCAAACATTTACCTGCTGGCGATGGGCACCAAAGATATTCTCTGTAAGAATAGACCCAATAATAAGAGGCAGTGAATCTGGGAAACAAATGATAGGGTGGGTATATTATTTTTTCTCTCACCAAGTAATCCTTCTTTGCTCAAGGTTGTCAAAGTTAGCACCATTTTACTAATAACCTAGATGAAAATTTCAAATTTATTATTGAATCCATATCTTTGTGTATTATATTAAGTGGTTGCAAAGTACAATCAATAGTTACTTTCATTGATTCCTTTGTGTTTTTCCTGTTATCATAGAAATTTGTTTCTATCATTCCATATCTAAATCATTTCAAAATATCCTAATTCATTGTATTTTCCCCATGTTCTATGCAACATTGCCAAATTAAATTTCTTAAAGCACTACCTTATTTACAGCCCTATAACAATTAAGTCCAATGAATTCATTTTGCATTTAGAATTAATTTCATAATCCTTAGGCTCACGTTGAGGAGCTTCATAATGTGTTCAACATCTATATTTCAGTTTGCAATAATGGGGCATGATTCTGCTTATTGCCTATATCTTTATTACCATGGACTTTTTTACCATTCTACAACATACTTCACATTTCTTTTTCTGACCTTCATTCTCTTACCCATGCTTTTCTGCTACCTGAAGTGCTTTACCTCCTACTCCACATCTCAGATTTGTGAAATTCTTCCTATTATTCAAGGGTCCTTCTAAATGTCACCTCTTTTTCAAGATATTCCCATACTTGAACTGTTCCTCTTACCTCTGTAACCCTATAGCCTTTTCTACTCAAAGTGTGGCCTTGAACCAGCATCAGCATTACTGTAGAGCTTGTTAAAATTGCAGTATCTCAGGCTGTATCCCAGAAGTACTGATTCCTATTCTGAATTTATTTTTTTAATTTTTTTTAGGTGATTCATAGGCACACTGAAACTTCTATGTGTCAGCTATTACAATGGTGCCTCTCATTACTTTTTACATAATTTTAATAAAAGAAAGTTAGGGCCTTGATGTTCAAAAGCTCTAGTTGAGCCCTGACACCGCCTACCTGTGTTATTTTTTTAATAAATGGTGGTATTATGGATATAATAGTCAGAAAATGTGCATAGTTTTCTCATGTACATCAGAAGAAATAGTAATTCCTTTTTATTTAAAAAGTGTGTTAGAATTCAGTTATTCAAATCATCCCAGGTTTTTTCTTTGCAGACTAATCTATGATTTCTAAACCTTTTTTAAACCTGTGTTAAATTATTTCTTCTGTCCTTTCAACCCTGGAATCCTATGACTCTGTATTCCAGCAGAACTGAGCTGCAGAAGCTTTAAAGAAGTTGGGAAGTCACTTAGTTGCACTGAACCTTAGCTTTCTCTATAAAAATGGAGAAAATAATACATAACATGAAGGGGTATTTGATGGTTCAATGACATTACTTTCATGAAAACACATTGCATAGGACCCGGTAGATAAGTTTAATAAAAGTTAATTTTATTTTTTCCTTTCCTTCCTCCTAGAACAAAATTTCTTGGGAGTGGGCGAGAATTGTGTTTTATACATTTTTTGGTTTACCCAGTGACTCAGGAAATTGTAAGGACCTGTTTGGAAAGCAAAGTTCGGAAAGGCAGGAAACTTGTCTGCTTGCTTACTATCTATCACCACTTACAATGTGCTCAATAAGTCTATATGGGTGGGGTTGGGAGGGTGAGGAATCCAAAATAGCAGAGTACATAAACGCTGAGCTTGCCTCATCCCATGAACACATCAACATTACAACTAAATTATAGAACAATCAAACCTAGAGAATCATCTGAAGTCCAGCTAAACAGAAGTTATAACTAAGGATATAAAGAAGAAGCCATATCAAGATAGTAGGAGGGGCAGAGATAAGAATCGGACTGGTTGCAAACCTCTGGAAAGTGGTTGAGAATCAGTAGGGATATCTCAGCTGCAGAGATTCCCCCCAAAAGAGTAAGGGACTCCAGCTCCATGCCAGGCCCCCCAGCCAGAATACTGGTGCTAGAAAGAGGTATCCCCACACATCTGGCCATGAAAAATAGTGGGGATTCCAATCATACAAGTGAGACAAAATGTTGCAGGAAAACCAGATATCCTCTTAAAGGGCCCATAAAGACTCACCCACAGGCAATCACCCTGAGCACTGGCACTCAGGAAACATCAGAGGTATAGGGGGTTCAGACTGAGGTGTGTGCCTTCAGGCAAGGGCTAAATGATAGTCACCATAGTAGCCAGTAGGTGGGCACTATCTTTCCTGTGTTGGACCCTCCCCTACACAGCCAAATATAAATCTGATTAGTCTGGTTAGCTCTGCCGTTCCACCCTGCTGACTCGATGAGACCCCACCACACCCAACTTTGTACCACAAGCAGCTTTGTCAGTGGCTGAGCCGTATAGAATTCAACAACCAGCAGCAAGCCTCAAAATGTCCTGGCTGTTTGCACAGCTACCCCAGACTTGGTATTGGTGGCATCCTTGATTCACAGTATGGACTCTCCCATGTGCTTCCAGATCCACTATAGGCAACAACCAACCATGGATTACTTCATAACTCCTACCAGGTAGTCCACAGCTGGTCACTGGAGTGGCTGATCTAGGCCTGCATTGAAGTGTCTCCCAAGAGGCCCCAAAACCAACATTCCTGGAAGTTGGCTTCAGATCACAGCAAATCACCACCCAATTAGCTCCACAAGCAGCATACACAAAGGGTGGCCTCAAAAGGCACCAATGCCCAGTGGGGGAAAATCCTGCTTCCTGTGGTGAGCCTCCTGCACAGTAGCCCATGAGTTGTGGATGTGGTCAAACCCCATAGCTATTTTTCACTTATTTATCAGCCTGAGGGTCAATTCCACTCACTGATGTGCCAATAACAATCAAGGATTAACTATAACAAGAGGGCACACACAACTTACACAAGGGATACTCATGGAGCACTCAGCACAGATATCCAGAGAGACTCTGCTGAGGGCACCTACTACATAAGGCCACATGGCGAGACTGGGAGACATAGCCGATCTATCTAATACATAAACACAAACACACAGAGGCAGCCAAAATGAGGAAACAAAAAAATACATCCCAAATGAAAGAACAAGAGAAAAATCCAGAAAAAGAACTAAACAAAATGGAAGCAAACAACCTATCAGACACAGAGTTCAAAACACTGCTTGTAAGGATGCTCAAGGGACTTAGTAAGAACTTCCACAAAGAGATAGAAAGCATAACAAGAGACATAGAAACCATAAAAATAGAGCCAGTCAAACGTGAAGAATACAGTAACCGAACTGAAACATGCACTAGAAGAGATCACCAGCAGACTAGAAGAAACAGAGAATGGAACCCAAAATTTGGAAGAGAAGGTAGTAAAAAAACAAAACAAAACAAAAAACATCCAATCAGAACAGCAAAAGGAAAAAAGAATTTAAAAAAAAATGAGGATTGGGGAAGCCAGGATGGCTCAGTGGGTTAAGCACTCACTTTGCAGCCCCAGGGACCGAGGATCGAATCCTGGCCCCGGCTTGTGTGGACCTATATGCTGAACTGGGGAGTTCCCCCCGTTCAGTTCTCTCTCTGTCTCTGTATCTGTCTGTCTGTCTGTCTCTCTCTCTCTCTCTCTCTCTGTCAAAAAACAATAAAATTAAAATTAAAAAAAAAAATGAGGATAGTCTAAGAGACCTCTGGAACGACATCAAGCATAACAACATTCATGTCATAGAGATACCAGGGAGGGAGAAAAAGCAAGGGATTGGGAACCCATTTAAAAAAGCAATAACTGAAAACTTTTCACCTGGAAAAGAAAATAGATATACAAGCCCAGGAAGTGCAGAGAGTCCCAAATAAGAGGAATCCAAACAGGCCCACATGAAGACACATCATAATTAAAATAGCAAAGGTTAAAGACAATGAGAGAATCCTAGAAGCAGTGAAAGAAAGTCAACTAGTAACTCATAAGGCAGCCCCATAAGATTGTCAGTTGTTTTCTCAGCAGAAACTTTGTAGGCCCAAAGGGATTGGCAGAAAATACTCAAAGTAATAAAAACCAAGGATTTACAACCAAGACTGCACTGCAAGGCTATCATTTGAAATCAAAGGATAGATAAAGAGCTTCGAAGGCAAGAGAAAGCTAAAGGAGCTCTTGACCACCAAACCAGTATTACAAGGAATGTTACAGAGAGTTTTTTAAGGTGAAAAAAAATTTTTAATAAAAAATATGAATAATAAAAAGGCAATAACTATATGTCTGTCAATAATTACTTAAATATAAATGGATTAAATGCTACAATCAAAAACAAAGGGTTGCTGAATAGATAAAAAAAACAAAAGCTTACATATGTTGCCTACAAGAGATTCATTTCAGATTGAAAAACACACACAGATTGAAAGAAATGGAAAAAGTTATTTCATGAAAATACAAATGGAAAAAAATAAATCTGGAGTAGCAAAACTTATACCAGACAAAATAAACTTTAAAGCAAAGGCTGTACAAGAAACAAACAAGGACCCAGTAATCCCACTTCTGGGTATTTATCTGAAAAAACTCAAAACACTACTTCAAGGGAACATGTGCACCCATATGTGCATTGCAGCATTGTTTACAATGTCCAAGATGCAGAGACAGCCTGGGTGGCCATCAGTGTATGAATGGTTACAGAGAAGGTGGTACATACATACAATGGAATATTGTTTGGCCATGGAAGCAAATGGGTTCTTGCCATCTGCGGCAGCATGGATGCACATGGAGAGTGTCCTGCTGAGTGGAGTATGTCAGACAGAGAAAAACAGATACTATATGGTTTCACTTATATGTGCAATAAATAACAAAAGAAACAAACTCATAGATTCAGAGAACGTTTTGATGGTCGCCAGTGGGGAGGAAGGTTGAGGGGTGGGTGAAAAGGGGAACGGGATCAAGAAGTACAAATTGGTTATTACAAAGTAGTCGTGTAAGAATGTAAGGTATAGCAAAAGGAATATAGTCAATAATATTGTAATGGTGGCAGGTGGGTACTAGATTTATCGGGGTCATACGTGGCAGGAAAGTTGGGAGAGAGGGTCAAAAAGGTGAAGGGATTAAGAAGTACAAATTTGTAGTTACAAAGTAGTCATGGGAATGTAAAGTAAAGCATAGGGAATATAGTTGGTAATATGGTAATAACTATGCATAGAGCCAGGTGAGTACTATACTACTCAGGGGGATTGCTTCTTAAATTATACAAATGTCTAACCACTCTGCTGTAAATTAATATAAAATAATTTTAATGAACATTAGTTTAAGTTGAAAAATTAAAATGGTAGGGTGAAGAAAATAAAAGGTTAAAACTTCAAAGTATAAAACATATAAGTCACGTATAGTGTAGGGAATATTGTAAATAATATTGTTATAACATGGTACAGTGTCAGATGATTGCTAGATTTATGGTGGTCACTTATTTAGGTATGTACATGTTGAATGTTTTAAGTATATGTTGGGGGAAGGGAGGCTTTATAGTGAATGATTATTGTTAGAGAAAGTCGTTGCAATATATAAAAAAAGATTTAGAAATCATAGATTAGTTCATCTGCAAAGGAAAAGCCTAGGATGATTTGATAACTGAATTCTAACATACACTTATTAAATTTAAAAAAATTACTATTTCTTATGATTTATATGAAAAAACTATGCATAATTTTTGGACTGTTGTATCTATAATATCAGAATTTTTTTTTAAAGGAGATACACAATAAACTATAGTTACAATAAACTAAAAATGCACCAATGCTTATTGTCCCTTTTTCAGTTACTCAAATATAACTGTGGAGATCCATAACTGCATGGTCAGGAGAAGATGGGGGAGGGGATGCCGGGCTAGCTCAGCAGTTGAGCACTTGCCTTGCAATCACAAGATCCAGGGATCAATTCCTGGCCCCGGCCCTTGCAAACCCCATTCGCTGAACGACAGTGCTTCTTGTCTCCCATGTGTGAGACCCTCAGTGCAGTTCCCGCTCTGTACAGCCTACATCCGCGCATGTGGAATGAAACCAAATTACAACTAATGATGTGCAACTCTAGAGACTGCTCTGAGCCCTCCGTTTTCTCTCTCTCACACTATTGCTCTTGCTCTCTCCCATATTCTCTCAAACAATTTTTAAAAATCTTTAAGAGAAGATGGGAGAGATTTCTTTCTCTCCAATAGGAAATTCCTTAGAAAAATAAGAAGTAATTCACACACACTGAGACTGCCAGACCTACCTCCATGGGAGAAAGAATTTTTAAATGTCTCTAAATTTTTGCCAAGTCATTTTTCAGATTAAATTGAAAATAATTTAACAATGATCAACCCCTATTATACATATTTTTTTCTAATAAGGATTGTCTAAAAATAGATTACAATATAAAGATATTTTCTTTTCTTGGAATCTTTGTTAATAAGACTGACTTGGACAGATCCAGTAGTGCTCTTAAGAGTTAAATTATCTCTTCTGTCCTTTCAACCCTAGAATCCTGTGATTCTGCATTCCTGAGAGACTAAGCTGCAGACACTTTAAAAAGATGTAAATTAGTTGGTTTCCTTTATTTACATGTCCCTAGTCAATTGACTTCAACAATTAACTTTATTTTTTTCTCTGAGAGTTTACTATTCATGAACTGTGAGAGTTCACGTCCCATCCACAGTCCTAAGTACATCCTTAACCCCAAATCAGTGTATTTTCCTTTAGGCCATTGAAGCTTGATATGTCATTTCATACAACGTCATTTCACATAAACCATAAGTGACCTTTAATGTGCCGATGATTGCATCAAATATTATGGTAAGTTTTTTAATGACTGAATAATTTTAGGACCATTGTAGACATATAAAATAACAAAAGGATGTGAGGGGTAAAAGGGAATTGATCAACACAGAGCACTAGGATTTCTCTGAAGCTCATGAGTCCTACTTGTGCCTTCCTAACCTCTATTTTTTCTCTTCTTTTCAGCATTTACTATTACATAGTATACAAAAAAGCAAACTACCTTGAGGCCTGTATCTTCTCATCATTAACCACTCCCCAAATTCCACAAATCCAATTCTAAAACTTGAAGACTAATATAGACCAAGATTGTCCAACCCGCGATTCATGGCTGCATGTGGCCCGGGACGGTTTGAATGCCGCCCAATACAAATTCATAAACTTTCTTAAAACATTATGACATTTTTGTGTGTGTGTGATTTTTTCTTAGTTCATCAGCTATTGTTAGCATTAGTGTATTTTATATGTGACCCAAGATAATTCTTTTTCTTCCTATATGGCCCAGGGAAGCCAAAAACTTGGACAACCCTGATATAGACCTTTATTGTAAATTGTCCTGAAGGGTAAAGCGGGGTGTATACAAAGCATTGAGTTACGCTAAAGTCACACACGCTCACCGCTTCATTGATCCAGCCCCAAAGCCCCCATGAAGGCTGTTCAGAAATCGCTGTGCACCCCCTAGGAGAACCCTCTCCAAGTGGCCTCCACACCTCCTTTCTCTCTTCGTCCACCACTCGCCCTGCACAGTGTTCTCCACCAAGACCTCAGCAAAGGTAGCCGTGTCTTGTCCTTTGATTCTTCTCTATTAAGGATCAGCCTCCAAAAGAACTAGAAAATAAACTTTTCAGTTCAACTCAAAAAGCAAGAAACATAAAGTACATATAATCTGAGTTCAAGGTCACTGGCTAAATGCTAGAAAAATCAGTTGAGGAACAGAGAACACTTGCATATTTTTGGCCCCTCTCACAGTGTTAAAGACTACATGTTTGTGTTCCCCTAAAATTCATGTTTTGAAACCCTAATCCCCAATGGGTAGTTTTAGGAGGTGGCACTTTGGGGAGGTACATAGATTTACATGAGGTCATGAGGGTGAGACTGCATGACCAGATTACGGCTTTGTAAGAAGAGACTAGAGCTCTCTGTCTGTCATGTAAAAATGTGGTGAAAATGCAGCCATCTGTGAGCCAGAATGAGAGCCCCCACTAGAGCCACGCACTGCGGGTGTCCTGATCCCACACTTTCAGCCACCAACACTGTGTCAAATAAATGCTTGCTGTTTAAACCACCTAGTCCATGATTATTTGTTATAGCAGCCCAAACAGACCAAAAAAAAAAATATATATATATATAGGCAATATGGCTAAAATTAAACAAACAAACAAAAAAAGAAAATAGTGGTAAAGATATAATTAAATATTGTAGAAATGCTGTGAAAGAAACAACAAATTGTTAATAGGAGGGCAGGAAATGAATATCTGAGAACAAGACATTTCAGCTACAAGCATAATTTCAATACACATAAAATGCATTTCAGACTGACAAGAGGTGATAAATGTAAGCAGATAAATGTGAAAGCACATTACGTGTTTGAGGAATTTCATATTGACATTAAGATAACTGTAAAATAAAGATCTTAGGGAAATAGGAAGGTGGTGGGAAATGAAATTGGGAAGTGACTTGGAGGCCACTCAATATTTCAATAAAAATTCATTGGGCATCTATACGGTGTGGCAAGCATAGCATGTCAGGTGCTGGGGGAGATGGTAAGTAAAGCTACACACATAATTCCTGCTCTCGTGTGATTATGTCATACGTAGTGTCGTAAATAAATAAGAACTGTGAACTGTAACAAGCAAATGAAGAAGGTATCAGTCTGGAGGCATATTGCATGGAAGCCTGGCTGAAGGATCAGTGAAGTCTTCCTTGATGTGAGATACTAGGGTAAAGATCCAAAGGGTTGTTTCAGGAGGAAAGAAGGTAAGAGGACAAGAACATTCTAGATAGGAGGAATGACACATTGAAAAGGCACAATGTGAAGATGAAAATGAAGAGTGATATCTGGATTGGTAAATGAGAAACAAACTATGCATGGCCCAAAATCCATCATCAGAGGATTGGGTGATTGATATATCTGAGAAAGGTACTTTTTCTGCATCAGAGAAGTTTATTAGGCTAAGAATTTGGCATGTAAAGAGTATTTCGTTTAGCACTTTGGATGCGTTTCTAGAAACAAGAGGCCTAAATCATCTACAACAGAAGAGTCTTTACAGATATATGCTCTCAACTATCAAGATAGACAGAGGATAAAGACACTTTCACCCTCTTGGCATGCCTCCAGCTATGTGTGCCTGAAACTACAGTTCATATAATGGTTGGTCAGTATTTAACACACTATGCTGATGTATCGGTGGCCTTTATAAAGTCAGAGCTCTAGTCCCTAATTGCCTATAATCTTTATCTGGTTCTTCCTACCATTTCATTTTGTTTCTTTGGCCGCTTGCAAAAATTAATCTTTATGTTTGGCAATATATTCCTTGCTCAATTTCTTTTCTTTTTCTCTTTCTTTTTCTTTTTTTTTTTTTTTTTTTTTTTTTTGGTGGTGGCGGTGGGGTAGGCTAGTCCACTACATTTTCTGGCAGTCATCCTGAGTCGAAGTTATTCATAGGAATCATATAATAATGCCAAAAAGAGAGGCTGAAATCAAAAGTGTTTACAGCATGGTACACTGACACTTATTGGCTGAGAGAGTAAGTCTAGCACAGAATGTAACACTAGCTCTTATTGGCTAAGAGATTCTGCTGCATAGTGAGCTACACCCAGACAGCTGATGGTTGCATCACATATGAGCGAATATACATATAGGTTATTTTTAGAAAATAGATTTGGAAGCAAATGGCATTATAACATGTCAGGTGCTTACAACAAATTGAGACACAAAATTGAGCTTACATATACTTGGATGGATAGTTTATAATGATGTAATCTTCTGGGTTTTTCATGATTGGCAATATTTTTATATAGTGTTAGCGTAATTATAATAACTAACTTACTGCATTTAGCAGAACATTTTTGCTGCATAAAATATACGAAGGCTAAGCTAGAAAAGACAGATACTGTATTCTTATGACCACACAATGGCAGCTTCACATTGAGAAAGGTCCGTGCTAAAAAGAACTGCACAGTGTCACTCTAAGTAACTTCTGGCACAAGGTCTGCTCCTCAAGCTAGTAACATTATAAGGAGCAAACACATGTGTAAATGTGGTAACAGGGGCAGAGTAACGTGTGGTCTTGTGAGCTTCATTGTTAGGGGGAGTAGGGGCTTAAAATGTAAGGGCCTTGACTAAAGAGAAGTCAAAAAGTGAGATTGCAAAACTGAGAGTGATTTGAGTGATACATACAGATGAATCTACAGAGCCTAGGATCTTGAGAACTTTGTTTTTTTGAGTGCAGAACACTAGTTGATGCTTATTTAGTAAGACAATGACATTCATTCACTCACTGGCTTAGATCATAGCAATTGTGGCCTTTTTCTCCTTTGAATGTCCCCCTTTTTCACTGATATATCTCAAGAAGTCTGAGCAAGTCAGGAGAATGAGATTTAAAAAGTCCAGGGAAGAATATTAAGGCAGTAATGTTTTTGGGGAAAACATTCCAGCTTTGGTGTGAAAAGGGGATTTAAGGGAGGACAAGAGTGGATTAAAGACAAGGAAAAAGATTAAAATGGCCACCTAACCAAAAGAAGATAGTTTCTTAGACTAGGTCACTGCACATCATGACAAAGAGTTCTAGGCTTATTCTATGGTCCCTGGACAGTCACACTGAAGTTCCGCTGCACAAGAAAACGAGGACAATTTCTTCTTGACTCAGCTTAAGATCAAGAAGCATCTGCTTCTTTCCCCTACGACCCACTATAAGCGGCTGTCCTCTGACATCCCCAGCCATTTGTAGAACCACAGTCCCTCCTACAATTCCATTCCATACTTTCCGAGTTGCCTAGCAGCTATAGCTCCAGTGCCAGGCCTGGGCAGCGACAATGGCGAAATGCCTGTTGTGCACGTTGCCTTGTACATTGCCATTTCAGGCATTTCCACAGTAACTCTTCAAAGAAAGCCATATGCCCACTCCTTGAATGAGAACATTTAAAAAAGAATGAAAGATAGAAAAAAGGAGCCTTGAAGGAGTAAGAAGACCTGGGTCACTACATCCATAGCTAGTCAAGGACAATGCTGATTTGAACCCAGCTCTTCACTGACCTCAAAGTCCTGGACCCTCTCAGGACATTGTGCTGCCTCCTCGTGGAACATCTGCCTTTGGCTTATGTATGTAGTTCACAGCATCAACGGGTCGATATTATTTTTGAACTACTTTGAAAATAAAATATATATATATTGATATCCAGCTCCCTGTACAGGGCATACTGTGGAGCTTAAAAAAGGATTTATTTTTTTCTTGGATTTTCAGTTATTTACCGCTGCCAAGGCAGGGTTGATCAATAAGCTATCTACATCAAGTCTTACGGTTAGCTTTTGTGGGAAATAGGGCATAATTCTTGACTGTTCTACAGAACTCTATTACCACTGGTGATAGCAGCAGGAAATATAGTATACCATATGGAGCTCACTGGACACACTTAATGAAATGAGTATGGAATGGTAGATATTCAATAAATACAGAATGGAGGAAGGAATAAGAGACTAAAATAACAATGTTACTGAAATAACAGTAACAATACCACTCACTATCTGCGGGCAGTGTTCAAGTTCTTTTCAGATTTGAGTTTTTAATCTGCTATGAAGGGGAAAGCGTTCCTGTCTATTTTATGTGTGAGGAAACTGAGGCTGAAAAGTCAAGTCACCTGCCCAATGACACAGAGCTTCTGAGTATAGAAGCTGGATTTACTACCTAGGGTTGACTTACTTTAAATCCCTTGGGTTTTTTTTTCTCTGCAATTCTATTCCTGTGTAATAAATTTCTATGTAATAAATTTAATTTTTTAATTTTTTATGTGAAGCACTAGGAGAAGTACAGTGAGGAAAACAAAGATAAATAAGAAAAATATAAACTATAATGTCTCCCCTTCAGACATTCATCACCCAGTAAGAAACTTCTAAAATATTTATTCGACTTATCTAATATTTTAGTGGTCTAACCACATCTTCAAAAATCTGCCTCCCATTTGCCAGTGGAAGTTATGTTTCTCCTTATGGCTTTCAATTTTAAGCTTTTAAGCTGAAAAAAACACCAGTTCAAAGTAGTCATCAACATGGTAAACTTGACATTTCTACCCATATATCTACATATCAATGCATAGAGGTATCTATACACCCTATATACATACAGATGTATAGATCAGACACAAACTATAACCTTTCTCAAAAATTTATTATTAACACAAATTGGGAAACTGAGGTACACACAGCTTTTGTTTTATATGCTCAAGAGAACAGATTCAATGCTATTAACATATAAGACGTTTTCAGTATTTCTTTGCTTTTCATTCAGTTCTCTAGTCACTGAATCATATTTCTCTCAAAAATACGCACAAGTCAATTTGATATATTCTAATTTTAAAATGCTGACAAAGTGCCAGAACAGTCCGTACATGATTCCATCACAGACGTGATCCTTTTTCCAACATGATTATGGAGAAAACATAAATAACAACTTCTGTGTCCAGAATATGTTGCAAATATAGGTAACCATTTTAATTACTGAAGACAGATGTCAATTGAAAACAAGACCTAGACCATTAACTCATTTTATCTTGACCACCAAATATCAGCCAAAAGACAAGACTGCTACTCATTCGTGACTAGTCCCGGATTTGAACTGGTGACGAAAGTAACAGGCTTTTGACTTCTCTTTCCTCAAACCAATCCCTGAAGGCAGACACTTGCCGGAGGCTGAGCTCCCCAGCCAGTAACTGAACACACAGCAAAGCAACAGATGGCCTTCAGATTTCTAGAGACATAATGTTGAAATATTTGGTGCTTGCATTTGGGTCTTCCTTTGCCTTTTTAACTTGACAGTTAAAAGAAAATTTTATTTTTTTATTTTTTCTACAGCACCGTGTTTAGATGCTCAAAGTTGAATTCTTGCACATGCAACTATCAAATACATCTCAGATGGAGGAGAAATGGATCCTTGCTGGAGAGTCTTGGCTGAGTAAAGCAGTCCCAAGAGAACCAGAGGAGCACTCAGACAGATGCTCAGTGAACTAACTGTCTCCTAACTGCAGGGGTGGCCTGCCTCCTGCATCCACGTAAAGCCCATGAAAGCTAAAAATAAATGGGAACATAGGAAAGTAACGTAATGCGCTCCCCATTTGGGGTTTCAGAAGTGCCAGGCAAGATTTCCCCTTGGGATCACCCGGCTTTGTAGTTTGTTCCTCTGTATGTCCTACATCATTACCTTCTTGCAGACACCTGAACTATTCATGTTTCCTTAACCGGAGTGTGCACTCTTAAAAGCAACACCCCAAATCCTTCATTGCAAAGAAGGTCATTACATATTAGATAGACATCTTTGGAGGAAAAAATCCTAGATCAACTGGTGGGACCATCCCCAAGGGGAAACAGACTTTAGTTGAACAATCAGAAACCTGGCCTGCTTTATGGTGTTTACACTGCTGCTTGCTAATGGATCGCCATAAAGGAAGCAGAAGGGCTCTTACACCATTGAGTAGGCTATCGTGGGAGTCTTCTGAGTGTGCCTTTTTTATTTGCTGCCGTCAGGTTAATGAGCTCACCAGCCCACTTGATGTTGAGGACTTTGTAACAAAGCAATCTCTCATTAAATGCTGCCTGGCACCACTCTCCCGAAGCAAAGGGACATTCAGATTATTGAATGCCTTTGTACTCCTCGTTCCTACCAGGCTGTGGAGTCCAGCAGTGGCATGGGTCCCACACACTTCCTGGCAGGCATCCAGTCGTCCGCCTGCCCTCTTCAAACGGCATGGGCATTTGCCAATCTAAGCAGCACTGGTAGGCAAACAAGCATGGCACACGACTCCTTTGGCCGAGCGCCAAATGTGCAGCTGAACAATCTAATTTGTTTCTACTGTAGAGGCAAACATCTTTCCCCATTCTTCCCTATTCAGTTGAATGTACATGTAAAAGTTTTGTTCTTCTACAAAGGAAGGTGCGTTTATCTACGTTTCCTTTCTGCTTTTACACCTTTTTAGTCTCCACAGTGCAGGTCATGATTTTGTCAGTGGCTTTATTTTAAGGACCTCCTGGCTGACAGTTTCTTCAATGAAATGACCGCAGAGTGTTATCAGCTCGCTAGCAGGTGTGTCTCTATTCAGAATCTTGCAGACACAAGTGCATCCTGGGTAAAGAGCAATCTATGCCCAATCCAGCTTTTCTCGACATTACCCGGGAGATGTAATGGTTCACTGACATATAAAAAAACTAAAGGGATTTTTTTTTTCCATTTCGATTTTGTCAATGTTGATAATGCCCTGAGATACTGACCTAAATTGGATCGCATAATTATTTTTAAGATGCAGTCTATTATATTTTAATAAACAGTTCTCTTTTTGCTATTAATAAATTCTTTTTCCAAGCTATTAAGTGCTTTCTTTAAAATTTTTTGAGAACAATAAGAACCAGTGCTCAAAAATTAAGTGTAATTTTGGCCCTGGTATTACATTTAGGCATTGATAAACATGTAGTGATATTTTTAGACTGAGTTATCACCATGGCATACATTATTATTCTATTCAATTTTCAGATAAATCTATATAAAACTTTTCTCACTGTTTTAGGATGGTTCTTTGGAAAAAAAACAATTTAACTTATAATAACCTTAAAAATCCAGAACATTTTGGCGATTTGCAAATATTCAAAAAGAGACTTGTCTATTAAATCAACTGAAAATAGTTTATTTATATTCTTAAATTTATTTCAGAACATAAAAAAGGTGATGAAATGCAAATTCAAAACTACTCTATAAAAAAGATTCAAACTTAAAACCAAACCAGAGTAAAATAAAGTATAAATGTTTAGTTTGAATACACAGCAAATAGCTGTAAGAAGGAAAATAAATAATCTTAAAACTACCACATTCTTCTCTCATGCTTTAAAATACAAAAATAGGAAAGATAGTGATGTAACAATACTAATTTACTTTATTAAAACTTTCATGCTATGTCCTATGTCCATTTATATCATAAGACATGCAGTTTAAGAAATAGCAGGAGTGTGGAATATAAACCTACAGCCCTGCTCTATAGATCATGTATACAGCTTATAGGTAGTTTATGCATAAATCTTTACAATTTGCTTTAAATATGCTAGTTCAAATACTTAAAAATAATTAAAGTATTAGCTGTGTTCAGATAACTTGGCAACAAATCTACTGGTTATTAAAAGTTTTTACATATATAATTTTATAATAATCTTTCAGAAAACAATTTTCATTTCAGATCACTATACTATATTTTAATTTTATGTTTGGTTTTAGGTATTATCTGCTTGCACAATAAAGTAAATCTTTATCAAAATGGTTCTCAGTTCAGTTATTAATTTAATTTAATGTCATTTGCTATGTAGTCTTTATGAATTGTCAATTAAAGAGAAATATGGAACAGAGAAAGAACACTAACAGTCTAGTATACCTGTGTTCATTATTTTAAGAAAAGAGTAGATTTGGATTAAATGTATATTCCTACAATGAACTTTCCTAAAGGAGGGAATGTAGGTGTTCTAAAACATAACTGCTGGCAGCAGGTTAAAACTAAAAACAGTAAGAAATGAACTGGAATGTAGGTTGAGCTTTTCTTACTGGATGGATATACTTTATGGTTCTTAAGAATGCTTCAAGAAGATGGAAGCTTATCCTGTTTTCCAGGTATATATACATACTCACATCTTAGGTCAATCTGGATATTTGAAGTCTTGGAAACAAAATGTTTATTTGATCCTCTAACTAGATAAAAGGAGCTAACCACATATTTTGGTGCTGTGGACACAGTATACCTACAAAGTTTCAGACGAGTCTGTCTTGTCAACTTGAAGTAGTGAAATTCTTTATTGCAGTGATCTAAGTAACTCACTATCTACTGGTACAAAAATCTACGGAAAAGTCAGAAATGCTTGAATCACAAAATATTGCAACGTTAGTGTTAATCTAATATAAATAGTTTGCAATTGTGGAGTATTTGTAGAGAAACTGATTCACTTGAAAACGCAGCCTTGTAACTATCTTTGAGAAAATTGCACAGCAAAATATTAGAATATAACTGAGTAATGGGAAATATGGTTAAAGAAAATGTATATAAATTCTTTATCCTTTTCAAGTATTTGCCTCTTTGTTATTACTCCAGTTGACTTTTTAAAACCGTACAGTTTTATAATTTGATGATAGTCATCTTGTCTGATATATTATCTTTTGTTCCCTAAATTTTTGTTTCTAAAATAATAAATTAAAAAAGAAATCTGTATGTGTGTGAGCATGTATGATGAGATGTTAGGAAGTAGCCTACCCCATTAGATGCTGGCCAAAAGCTATTCAATTTTTTAAAAGGGTCACCTTATAAAAGAGTCAAGGTATCATAAAGGCATATATATAGAAGCATAATTTATATATACACCACAAACATTCTTCTATTAAAGTAACAAACTCCAATGCAAACCATGAATAATAACAAGATTTAAAAAAACAAGAATTGTACGTAACCCATCTTAAATGATTCAGATAAGCAGATTGGTTGGCTAACTGCTCTGCAAGTAGTCTTCAATTTTTTATCCAGCTATTTATAGAAAGCTGCAGAAACAGCTGAGCTGACTGAAGTGATGTCACATTTGCTGATGGAATGTTTTGTTCCGGAGCACGCTCAGAGGCGGCACGATTCTACTTATAGTGTGGTCTGCAACCCTAAGCAGTGAGAAGGTGTAAACATGGGCATTTTTCAGCCCCACCAATCAATATTGCATTGATGACTTTCTGCTGACCTTTAACCTCCCAAGGAATACCAATAGCACCATACTGAATCTTCCCATCTTCAAGGGCTGCCTAGCATAAGCTACCAATTTTATAATCGATCAAAAGTCATCTCTGTGAATAAAGCTTGAGGTTTCAGGCAACAGCAAGCAATTTTTGAAAGGTCAGGGCTGGGTTTTTATTTGCTTGACCCGTGCTTCCCACTTGTATCATAGTTCTTTATAACCACGAAAAGTAGTAAGAAATTTTCAGATTTTTCCCCATGTATTTTTAGTAAGCCTTTGGGCATTTTCACTGTCCCTAAAAGAATATGGTTGCATGGCAACCTTCACAGTTGCTATGGAGACTCCATGTGTAAGCAGCTGCTGCAATCAGCATTAACTCCAGGCTTGCAGGTTTGTCATTCCAATACATAGGGAGGGGGAAACAAATAGGACAGCACATTGCCGTAAAGGGGAAGTCACCTAGATAATGCCACTCACAAACATATGTTCCACAATTATTCTTTCCACTGTTTTATTGCTGCAATTATAGCTAAACTAAGATTACAAAATTATATGGCTTTAATTTGCCTCTATTGACTATGTTTCACTTCCATTAAAATTAAGTCTAAACCCATTTATATAGAAAACTGTTGGCTTTCTGGAAAAAAAAAATATTTTTTTCTTTGTGCTTTCACATTTAATGTCAGCAGGAAAAAAACAACAACAACAATGTCTGTAGAGACCAGTGTATGAAACAAGCAACTTAGCCAAAATATAAATGAACCTAACATGCAAGGCCTGGTCCCTGTTGCAAAGTTCCATCTGTAGTTCTAATATTTTCAGTTGTGTTGGAATAAATCACAATGATATCTCAGATGACAGTGATCCGGGTCTTTCAAATGTAAGCAGAAATGCCAGTTAAGCCATCTTAAGCCTCTGTCCTCAACCTATCCCATGAAACTTAAATATTACGGCATGTGATCCAGTATCAAAGCCCTTAAAAAGGAAATTCAAGAACAGAGATGATAGGAAAATCATCAGTGATACGTCTTCCAAACTAATATTCAATCTAACCCTAGTAAGCCTGGAAATTGCGAGATTCTTTAATATCACACTATCTGATATAGTTATTCCGTGAAAGACAGGATCTCTTCATGCACAGGCTCATTATAAACTTCAAAATTATTTAAAATACACCATTAATTGAACATATATTTAGCAAATGTAGGTTTAATATCACCAAAATAATTATTACTTACTATTTTTATTCTCATATTTCAGTGGCTTATTTAAAATGCACTACTTCTTCATGGAAAGCTAAGAATTATCCCTAATAATCAGCATTTTACTTAATGACAATGGAACCTTTGCTTTCTAATTTAAATAACATGATACTCACTGGCAGGCAAGTGAGTACTTTTTATTGTATATCATTACACTCTAGGGCAGCACAGTATTTTTCCTCTACAACCTTATAGAACGACTACCTTTTTATAGTCAGTTTTTGGATTTTCAAAAAAATAATCATGAATCCAAAAAATGTAAGATTTATCAAAGGTATTTCTCTTCTTACATATAAATTTCTGAAACACAGCTATGTCAAAATGAAGCCTTCACGAAAACTTTAAGATTGACTATAGGTAGTAGCAAGTGTTAAAGCAGTTTTAATATTTATGTAAAAAACAATCACTTTTTTATTGGATATTACTTAGAAGCATACATCCAGACATGTCAGGGAAGATATTTCTTAAATGATGGTAATATATAAAATCTCTTTGTGTGTATCTATATGTATATATCTATATACATGTACCGGTATGTAAAGTATTAATGGCATTATCTTTATGTTAGTAGAATAGCACAAGATAATAAAGCATAATTGCCCATTCTTAAAAACTTTACTTAGACTGAAAAGGTAAAATTTAACAATAGCTAAAAGGTCTCACATTAATATGTTCATGATTAAACTATAATGCACACAAAAAATTTCAGAAACATAATTACCATTTTAATGGATCTTTAAGTACATATCTAATTGCAGAATTCATAGACCTTATTAAAAAGAACCAAATGTTGAGTTATCCACTGTTAGGATGATTTTGTTAATGTGATGTTTTCATTTTTTACCTCAGCGTATATTAAAGCAAACATTCATTTTTTTAAATCACTGTACACTATAAAAATATGCATCCTCTTGCAGACCTTGTTCATGACTGTTAAGAAGGAAGCTTACTTGGGTTCAGAGAATCAAGATACAGTCTACAAACCCTGAGAATGAAAACACGGGTACACCCTTAAGCATGGCCGTGTTAGCAGGTGCTGCTGCAATACACAAATCCAGATAACATTAAGTGACCTATTTTTAAAGCCTGTCCAAGAAAAGTGACATCAAGAAATTGAATTCTTTGCCCTTTACTCTAATAGTTCCTTGTCATGCAATCTTCAAATCAGAAAAGGTGATCACCACAAAACAAATCCCCAACCTGACACATACAGCACGGGCATCTTTTGCAGTTTTGTAGACTGGTACCTATGGCCTATTCATTACAACTTGCATTTTACTGGACTATAGGGCGGAGAACGCACACTCAAGGAAATGCAAACTTACCAGCCCGGATTTAAAACCAGGTCTTTTAGACAATAAGAAATGTGGCAATCATATTGGATTGCTCGAAATATTGATCATTTCTCAAGACATTGTATATTAATCTGGAAAATACTACATTTCAATTTTTATAATAAGGATGATGCAACAACAAAAATTTTTGTTTGCACAATTGTAAAGGAAGATTAAATTTGCCATTGCAAAACTAATCAAAGCACTGGAGGCTTTGAGTTCTATAATAATGGAAAAACATTCCAATTAATATAGCACAGGATACACCTATCGTTGAAGATACAATATACACTTCAAAATGGCTTTCTGATAAATGAGGCAGAAGTGCTATTTTCTATAAAAGTGACATGAATCCATGAAGCACTTATCTGGATAATTTGAGAACAACTCCTGGTGACTGAGAATAAGGTTTTATTTAGCTTAAATAATAGGAATTAGCTGTGTACGTTAAAGAGAGCATACCAGTTCAACTTAACTACTTCTTGGAGTTCCTTAAAGTAAGAAAAAAAATGTAATCTTTTTTCCAACTTATTTGAAAATTTTCACAGCTATAGAAAATTTGAAACAGTATAACCAATAGTATATCATTCACTTAATTAAACAATGGTTAGCATTTTTTTTTTTGCCACATTTGCTTTCTCTTAGTCAAAAGTTGTTAAAACTGGGCATTATCATGTTTCAAACTAAAACATAAAACTAAGATATATTTTCTTACGCTGAAACTGCAAATACCGTGACATTTCTCTCCTAAATACTTCAGTAGAAGCCTCAAAATGCAAGGGCATTCTGCTACATAAACCTCAATGCCATTATCACAGCCAAGCAGCTTAACATTGTCACAATACTATCATCTATTATAAAATTCCTATGTAAAATTTCTCCAGTTCTCTTGCTAATGTGTTTTAGAACTTATTTCGTGAGGGGCAAACCTGTGATCCAATAAAAAATTATGGACAATATATTACATATAGTTATAATGCTCTTTAATCACCTTTAATCTAGAATGATTCCTCAGTATTTGTCTTGCAAGCAACAACACTTTTGAAGAATCCATGTCAGTCTTTTAAATGTCCCACAATTTAAATTTCTTCTAATTGTTTATTAAATTAGATTTCGGTTAAATATTTTTGGC
>PVKE010023780.1:0-24354 GCA_004027555.1 Craseonycteris thonglongyai | reverse complement strand
TATTTTCTATCTCTACATACAGTAAGTAGACTATTAATCGGAACTGAGGCAACTAGTACTCTCAACCAACTGGCAAAAAAAAAAAAAAATCTTGGGGAAGCTGGGATGGCTCAGTGGGTTAAATACTCTCTTTGCAGCCCCAGAGACCGAGGATCGAATCCTGGCTCCGGCCCAGGTGGACCCACATGCTGAACTGGGGTGTGCCCCCAGTTCAGTTCTTGCTGGGGCTACTGGCCCAGTTCCCGCCCTGAGCAGCCTCGTACCCACCAGTGGAGTGAAACTACGGTATATGGAAAACTAATGCTGTCAATTATGGAGACTGCTCTGGATCCTCCCCCTACTCTGTCTCTCTCTGTCTCTCTCTCTGTCAAAAAAACAATAAAAATCTTAAAAAAGAAAATTTTGGGGACGCTGGGATGGCTCAGTGGGTTAAGCGTTCACTTTGCAGCCCTGGGGACTGAGAATCGAATCCCGGTCCAGGCCTGAGTGGACCCGTATGCTGAACTGGGGAGTGCCCCAGTTCAGTTCTCACCAGTATGAGACCCTGGCTCATTTCCTGCCTTGTGCAGCCCCGCGCCCACCTGTGGAATGAAACGAAAAACCAATGATGTGCAACTATGGAGACTGTTCTGGGCCCTCCCCCTTCTCTCTCTCTCTGTCTCTGTATCTCTCTCTCTGTCAAAACAATAAAAAGAAAAAAAAAAGAAAATCTTTAAAAATAATACTACATTTATCAAGCATGGGTGCTGGTTAACTGAAAGTCTACTGTATTTGCCAATTCTGAACTTTTTATATAAATTGAATCATATGTAGCCTTTTGTGACTAGCTTCTTCCATTTAGCATAATGTTTTCAAGGTTAAGCCATCTTGTAAGTATAAGAACTTCATTCCTTTTTTAAAAACTGGCTTTTAAAAAATGTAATTCACATACCGTACAATTCACTCAGTGTATAGTTTGGTATCATTTAGTATATTCACAGATATGTGTAACCATCACTATAGTCAATTTTAGAATATTTTCAAATATTCAAAATATTTAGCTATTTCCCTGTATCCCTCATCTTCAGCCATAAGCAACCACTATTGTACTTTCTATATCTATATACTTGCCTATTTTGAACATTTCATGTGACTAGAATCATGTGATATGCGGTCTTTTGTGACTTGCTTCTTTGATGTAGCATGATGTTTTCAGGGCTTCTCCAGGTTTTAGCATATATCAGTACTTCATTCCTTCTTATGGCCAAATAATTCTTCGTTGTATAGATATATACTACATTTTGTTCATCCATTTATCAGTTGTGGAACATACTCTTTTACCTGTCACCTATGTCTTTATAGTTAGCTTGGTTTCTTGTAGACAGCATGTAGTTTGGTCTTTTTATCCTGTTTGACACTGTCTGCCTTTTAATTGATGTGATCACTCTATTTACATTTCATGTAATTATTGGTATGTTTGGGTTTAAGTCTGTCATATTGCTGTTTGTTTCCTATTTGTCCCGTTTGTTCTTTGTTCCTATTTTCCACTCTTCTGCCTTTTATATTATTTTAAAATGTTATATCTCATATTATTGGCTAAACATTCTTGTTTTTTTAAGTGATTTCTTTAGGGTTTATAATATACATCTTTAACTTATCATGGTCTTTATTCAAATAGTATTATTCCACTCATATGTATTGTAAGACCCTTACAATAGTATGTTTACATTTTCCTTTCTTTTTTTTTTTTAAAGATTAATTTTTATTGTTTTTGACAGAGAGAGAGATACAGAGACAGAGAGAAGGGGGAGGGCCCAGAACAGTCTCCATAGTTGCACATCATTGGTTTTTCCACATAGTTTCATTCCACAGGTGGGCACAGGGCTGCACCAGGCAGGAAATGGGCCAGGGTCTCACCCTGGTGAGAACTGAACTGGGGGTACACCCATATGGGTCCTCATAGGCCAGGACTGGGACTTGATCCTCAGACCCTTGGGCTGTATGACAAGCGTTCAACCTGCTGAGCCATCCTGGCTTCCTTCATTGACATTCTTATCTTAAATATTGTTCTTATTTCATTTCACTTCTCTCTCATTTTTTTTTATTTTTATTTTTTTAAAGATTTATTTTTATTGTTTTTGACAGAGAGAGAGATACAGAGACAGAGACAGAGAGAAGGGGGAGGGCCCAGAACAGTCTCCATAGTTGCACATCATTGGTTTTTCCACATGGTTTCATTTCACAGGTGGGAGTGAGGCTGCACAGGGCAGGAACTGGGCCGGGGTCTTGCCCCGGTGAGAACTGAACTGGGGGCACTCCCCAGTTCAGCATATGGGTCCACACGGGCTGGGCTGGGATTCGATCCTCGGTCCTCGGGGCTGCAAAGTGAGCGCTCAACCCACTGAGCCATCCCGGCTTCCCCCTCTCATTTTTAAAAGTTTTTGTCTTCTTATTTCATTTTTTTTTTCTGAGGTTTATTTATTTATTTATTATTTTTCTTGCTTTGTCTGTAGCTTTATTCAGATTTCTGGTGGTCTTCGGTTGCTACTCATTTAAAAGTCACATGTTAGGGGTGTCGGGATAGCTCAACAGGTTGAGTGCTTACCTTGCAACTGTGAGGTCTGAGCATTGAATTCCAGCCACAGCCTGTGCAAACCCACATGCTGGACTTGGGTGTGCCTCCCATGTGGAAGGCCACCAGTTTGGTTCTTGTCCCACACAGCCTGACATCCACCTGTATGGAATGAAATTGTGTTGAAACTAATGATTACAGCTATGGAGACAGCACAGGGCTCTCCCCCTTCACTCTATTTCTCTCTCAAACAATAAAAGAAATCTTAAAATAAATAAATAAATAAATAAATAAATTTAAAAAAAAAATAAATAAATAAAAGTCAGATGTTAAAAGTCTCCTTGGAAATTTGTTGACTGTGGATTCTCATAGGAATACTTAAATGGGTCTTTTTTTTTTTTTTTTTTTGGGAGAACCTCCAATGTCTAATCTGCCTAGAGATTGTCAGCCAGTGTTCTGGATTCAAAATGGGGGAAGAGAGCTTGAGGGTCTTAGCATTCAGTATGTAAATATTTGTTTAGTCTGTTTCTTGAATAATATTCTGCCTTCAGCTTTGCTTGGAGTTCTCCAGTGTGGAGGCTTTGGTTTCTCCCCTCCAGAGATTAAATTTCCAGCTTTGGAGAGGCAAGGGACCTCTGGTGTCAGTCAACTGCCTGCTAAGTGTGTGTATGTAGGGGTTTGGGATCTGGTAATCCAATTAATTCTTAAACAGGCTCATCCAATCTTCCTGATTTCAGCCCCACCTTCTAGAGGTTCCTGGTGCTTCCAATTCCTATGCCTTTTGAGAGTTTGGTAGCATATTTTAGGCAGTTTCTTGACTTTTCCCATTGCTAGCTTTGGATTCAGATTTATAAAATCTGCTAAGGAGGTTCTCATTCACCTACCTGCTTTCTAATTTCCAAAGTTTTGGTAACTTTATTTCTTCTTCCATTTCTCCTGTCCCTGTGAGTTTATGCCTTTTTAAAAACTGTTGTTCTAATTGATTTTTTGGTTAGGATCAGAAATAAATAAGCATGTTAAATTTATCATCTTTGCCTGGAAGCCCTCTTTATTCTCCCCCCCCCGCCCCCACCACCACACACACAATTTTAGAGTATTCCATTGATGGACATGCTCTCTCCCTTTCTGATGAACATTCAGGTTATTTCCAACTTTTAGCTAAAAATGCAGTAGTTGATAACATTGGCAATTTATATGTATAAAAGTGTATATAAATATGCAGTTTTTATTATGAAAGATAATATATTGTTTCTCCAAAGAGGTTGTATTAATTACACTACCACCTGGAATGTATTTACCGGTACACCCTTTTGATCTTTGCCAATGTTAGAGATGAAGAAAGCTATCTCAGTGCAAATTTTAATGTTCATTTCTCTTACTATAAGTGGGATAGAGCACTTTCTCATATGTTTAAGAGGTATTATATTTTCTTTCCTGTGAATTTTTTATTTTCTTTTGCCTATTTTTCTATACTATTGTTGATCTTTTTCATATTTAATTGTAGTAACTTTTTGTAAATATTAGTAGGAAAATTATATTGGCGCCCAAGACATGACTTATATATATATATCTTTTCTAGGTGTTTTGATTATCATTTGGTTTTGCTTCTGGCTCTTTTCCCCTCTGAGTTTTTCCCCCTCTTATATTATTCTTGGTCTCTAGCAGACCTTTAAAAAATTTCATGTTGTAAAATATATTAGTTTTTTCCTTTTAGGATTTATTGATTTTGTGTAATAGTTGGAAGTGTCTTCCTTCCCTTGAGAATATTAAAATGTTATGTTTTCTTTTAGAACATATATAATTTTATTTTTTATATTTCAATATTTAGTTAGTTTTGACTTTACTTTTGTGTAAATTGTGAGATATGGATTCAGTTTTTTTCTCCTAAATGTCTACCCAGTGTCCCCAAATTATTTATTGAATAAATTCTCTTTTCTTTCTAATGTAAATTGCTCCTTTTATCATGTATATTCTATTGACAATCATAAACTTTTTCTGCATTATTTAAAAGGAGTGTAAATTGGATTATAAAACATATGGATTATCTTGAAATTATTTACTCATCACTTTTATATTATAGGAAAAAATACAAAGAGAAAAATGTAAGGATAACGTTTCATCTATGAACATAAATATTCAAAATACATTGAAACACCTCCATGCAGATAATATTGGTGGAAGTCCCAAAGCAGAAGAGAAGGATAAAAGCCAGGCTAGAAATCTTCAGAGTTATAAGTCCCATGGATTCATGTCTAAAGCATGCACAAATGATGACCAAATTAAAACTGTGTTAAGGAATGCAAATCCAATTAATGCTTGTTATAGGGAGAATGAACAAAATGAGACTTTATGTAAAACCAATTCATCCTGCAATCAAAACTTATATGAAGAAATAACTTCTGGGGAAAAAGAAATTGTTTCTCAGTCAAGGTATAGTTTAATAATTGTTTCTAACTTTTATTTATTCAGCAGTTATTTTTTTTGTGCAGTGCTGTGCACCACACTGTTCAGCACTGGAATATAGAAATGATAAAATATAGTCTTGGAATGAGCCTAAAGTAGGAAACATTGAGAAAGGAGTTTGGTTGGATAGGGAAGTATGGACCAGTTCATCCAGGGCCTTACATCTTACACTTAGGATTTTTTATTTTAACTCATAAGGTATGGGAAGTCATTGA
Source organism: Craseonycteris thonglongyai (assembly GCA_004027555.1). Taxonomy (NCBI): domain Eukaryota; kingdom Metazoa; phylum Chordata; class Mammalia; order Chiroptera; family Craseonycteridae; genus Craseonycteris; species Craseonycteris thonglongyai. The sequence goes on along the minus strand of PVKE010023780.1, from coordinate 19,125 downwards.
TGTTTTTTTGTTTTTTTTTAAAGATTTATTTATTGTTTTCAACAGAGAGAGAGAGAGATACAGTCAGAGACAGAGAGAAGGGGGAGGGCCCAGAACAGTCTCCATAGTTGCACATCATTGGTTTTTTCACATAGTTTCATTCCACAGGGGCTGCACAGGGCAGGAACTGGGCCGGGGTCTCGCCCCGGTGAGAACTGAACTGGGGGCACTCCCCAGTTCAGCATATGGGTCCACACGGGCCAGGGCCGGGATTCGATCCTCGGTCCTCAGGGCTGCAAAGTGAGCGCCTAACCCACTGAGCCATCCCGGCTTCCCCTCATTGATGTTTTTAAACAGTGACATGATTAGATTTGAAGTTTAGAAAGGATACTCAGGAAACTGAAAACTAAAACCCTATTCCTGAAGGTATGCACTGATTATCCATCAACAATGCAGCAGGGGATGCTGGGATAGCTCAGCAGGTTGAGTGCTTGCCTTGCAACCATGAGGTCCAGGGATCAAATCCTGTCCCTGGCCCATGCAAACCCATATGCTGAACTGCAGCACAACTAACCACCAAGATGGTAACGAAGGTTCTCCCCTCCCATGCTGGAGGCCCCCAGTTCAGTTCTAGCTCCATGAGGCCCTACACCCACTAGTGTGGAATGAAACAATATCACAACTAATGATATATGACTATGGAGACTGCTCTGGGCCTTCCCCCCTTCTCTCTCTCTCTCACCTTCTCTAAAACAATAATATAAATCTTTTAACAACAACAAAAAACAGTGCAGCAAAAAAGTAGTCTGTAAGTTTAATTGGATAATAGGGACTAGGGAGTGATGGTTCAGGTTTGCCTCTTCATTTGTTTCCTACACCTCACCTTGGTGGCCTGGGCTTGTGGGGCTAGACCTGGGCTTGTAGCCTTTCTTCTTAAACCTTAGTGCTCTACTGTTTGAATGGTTACTTTGCTACAAGGGGAATTTAGAGGATGCTACTATGTTCTGAGAGGGTTGCAGGGTAAACTCAGTATTAGAAAAATGGATTCCATTGTTACCGCCCCTTTTATCCTTTTCAAAATCATTCTCATTGTTAATTTTAATTGATTTCTCAGGAGTATGGAATTGGGAAGCAGTGAAATATGCTCTTGGGCCAACCTTTTGCCCTCTGGCCCACTAATTTTGTTCTTTTCTTTTTTTGCCCTAATTTCTTCCTGTATTCCTCTTTTATAACCTTTTCTCCCATATTTCTGTTGGCATCAGTATTACTGCCCTCTGGAGTCTTGTTTAACTCTACCTTTAGAAACAAGGTCATAACTATCATAGATCCTACTTTAGCAGAATTTGGTGGGTTTTGGTAGACCCTGGCTCCAGCCCCTTCTGCCTGCCAAACACCCAGAATCATACCATTGCTTACAGAAATATTTGAAACACACCAAACACTATGTTTACATTTAGTAATCCGGTTTCTATTTTCTTTTAGTGACCATGTTTTTAAACTTCCAAATCTCATTGTCAAAAATAGAAAACAGCAGTTACCAGTAACAGGTATGATTAAAAATATTTCTTCTTTAATTTTTTTTAAGAAAACAGATATTTAGGTGACTAATATAACTAATAATATACATTAGTATATCTGCCCTCTAACATATATGCCACGCCTTTGACTGTCTTTCTTGTATAAATGGTTCAGTCAGTTACCTTTTATTGCTATCTGAAACTTTTTGTTTACCCATCAGGATGAATGGATGTGTGATATTGGGCTAAATTTAATGAAAATCTTTATAAATACTAAATCTTGTAAATGTCAGGTCCTTTTCATTATTCAAAAAAGCTTGCATTTTGTCATTTTTTTCAGATCCATTTACATTATGTTCAGATATAATAAATAAAGAAGTCATCAATTTTCTGTCAGCTGACAGTTGTTCCAAAATGTTCAAGTATAGATGCTCAGGTAAATACTTCTTAATTAGAATTGTTTCATAATTAAAACTTTATATGATATTAGTTAACTAGAATTTGTAATAGTTCTACCTTTGTGATTTAAACTTAATTTTTTTTTTTTTTTTAAGATTTATTTTATTGATTTTTGACAGAGAGAAACAGAGACAGAGAGAGACAGAGAGAAGGGGGAGGGCCCAGAGCAGTCTCCATAGTTGACATTAGTTTTCCATATAGTTTCACTCCACAGATGGGCACAGGGCTGTGCAGGGCAGGAACTGGGCAGGAACTGGGCCAGGAGCCTCCCACATAGGTCTCGGCAAGAACTGAACTGGGGGCACACCTTAGTTCAGCATGTGGGTCCGCATGGGCCGGGGTCAGGATTCGATTCTCCGTCCTCGGGGCTTCAAAGCGAGCGCTTAACCGGCTGAGCCATCCCGGCTTTCCCTAAACTTAATTTTCTTTGGAGTAATAACAATCAGGAGTATCATAAAACATTCAAAATAATGCCTTCTATCTGTATCAGCTTGTGCTCCTAATATTTGTTTATATGAATTACCATAGCTAATACTTTTTATTACTTTATTATTCTCTTTTTGTCACAAGTAATAACACCTATAAGTTTTACTTTACTGCGTAAGGTAAATATTTTATTTACATTTTCAGAGAGCCAATAAATAGGTATGTATTTTGGATTTTTCTTTACACATTATAGGTATTAAGTATTAAATAATGTCTAATTCCTGTTTATAGTAAATAGATAATTGTTTTTAGTGTTCCATCCCTGATTATTTATGTTTGCTGTGGGGCTCTTGTAAATGTTCCATAGTGCTTGTTCCATCCTTTCTCCTTCATACCCCGGTATTTTTGCTTTACTCTTACTGTCACATTCTGCTCTATGGAGAAAATTGAGTCTTCCACATTAGGCTCAAAATATCACTATTCTTCAATCTTGGAAGTAGACTTTAATCCTATTACTCTAAAACTGATATCTAATCTGAATCCCATCTCTTTTTATTACTTCCCATTTTAATACTTGTGAAGGCTTTCTCTTCATTCCTTTTCTATTAACTCTTTTTGTACCACCTTAAACTAGGTTCATTTCTCCTCATCTTTAAGAAAATCCAAATATTTCTTGTAATTTGCTATTGCTTCAAGTATTCGCGTACTCTTTTTCCACTCTTTATTACCAGATTCTTGCTCTTGCTCCCTTCTCTTTCAGTGTATTCATTCCCTTTGTAACTCCTTGCAGTCTGGCTTCTTTTATTGCCCTCTTACTAAACATTAATATCAAAGATTACCTGAAGCCTCATTTTTATCCCCCAAACCAATGACTTTTGAAAAAATTCTTATCCGATAGTATCTCTACACTGTTAACTACAATTCCTTGAAATCTTTTCCTGTCAATAGTTAAAAGCCACAGTTCCCAAACTGTCCACCCAGGCACCCTGGGGCTTTATAGTGACTTCACAAGGGCACAATACAATATTTTCAATATTATAAATGAAACACAAAATAGTCAACATCTTTTGGACACTGCATGAACTATTGGCTCAAAGTAGTTCACAGTTTCACTAGATTGCACTACATTCTTTTTGATGATACTATGTCTTTGTGGAGCTGAATTATCAATGGTTGTTATGATAAAATTCTAGCACCACATGAAAATGAGTGTGGAAGAGGAAATGAAGGTGATAGTGTCCAGTCTGATTTCAGGATTTGAGAAATTATGCTTATACCCAGTAGTTGCACACATCCCATTAGGGTGTAATTGTAATTAGTAAGAATAAAATACAAATATTTTTGTTTCAAGTAGGTATCGTATTTTTTCAAATGGCTATGGAATTGTTAGAACATAAGTACTTATTAAGTTGTTTTGGACCTAACAGAATGGTTGGCATTACTTTTTGCCTAGGGATACTGTAAAAAATCACCAAGATCTTCAGAGTGCCATGAAGTGAGAAAGTTTGGGAACCTCTGGTCAAAAGTATTAGAGTTGGCAGAGTGGTTGCTCTATAACTGTTAAGTCCCTTTTAGCCCTTAGTTTGATCATAATGATTCTTAGTTACTGTCTTCCCTCAGTGACCATGCATTTCACAGATGCTTAGGGAGTGCTTATTCTATGGCAGGCACTGGAATCAAAGATGACTAGAATGCATTCCTCACCTCAAGAGGTTAACAGTTCTAAAAACTGCTGTAAAAAGAAAATTTTGAAATGATGGAAAAATTTGAGCACTGACTGAATATTAGATTATATTAAACATACTTTTCTTAAATGTGATATGGTTTTTTGTGTTAAAATAATAATCCTTACCTGTTAGGGATGCATACGGAGTATTTTCAGATGAAATAATACTTTAATACAAATTCCAGGCTTTATAATCTAGTGTGTACATGGGGGGCAGAGCAGAGTATATGGGGTGTAGATGAAAATGTATCTGTCCATGAGTTAATTATTTAAGCTGAATGATGGATACATGGAGGTTCATTTTATATTTTTTTTTTCTTTTTTTTTTTTTATATCTTTTTATATTTATAGAGAGTAATTATTTTATCTTCAGTGCATATTTATTTCTATTTTACTTTTGACAGATAGAGAGAGAGACAGAGACAGAGACAGCTAGAGAACCGAACTGTGGGAACTCCCCAGTTCAGCATTTGGGTCCTGCCTGGGCCGGAGCCGGGATTCGATCCTCGGTCCTCCTGGCCTCAAAGCGAGCGCTCAACCCACTGAGCCGTCCCGGCTTTCCCTATATTTTTTTCTTTAGTCTTCTGTGTTTGAAATTTTTCATAATAAGACATTAAAAAATACAATTGGGCATAAGAGTCACTTCTTTTGGATATCTTCCCTTAACAGTGACTACTGCTGAGAACCAGACCAAAGTAGATACTCCTGTTTTATATCACTGTAACTCTGTTCACACTTCTTTCACAACACTTATTTTACTGTATTACATGTGTTGTCTTTACTCTCCCATATGACTTAGAGCTTCTTGATGTATTTGTGATTAAGTTACTGATTTCACTTCAGTTACCATCATAAAAATAATTTGCATTCATAGATTTGTTATTAGATATTTTGTAACATCTATACATCACTTTAATTTGTTTTCTTTTAGGTTGCATAACAGTAGGAAAATCCTTGAATAGCCGAAATTTTAGCAAGCTCTTGCACTCTTGCCTATACCAATGCGATCGTCATAAAGTCATTGTGGAAGCTGAAGACAGATATAAAAGTGAAATAAGGAAATCACTTATCTGTAACAAAAGTAATTAACTCAGCAGTTTTAAAACTGTAATTATGACTGTACCTTCTGAACTATGATCTAGAACATATATTAAAAGCTAGGGGTAAAATAATGTTGAAAAGAACATCTGTCTCTGAGTAACCAGTGATTTAAGATGTATGCAGGGAGTAGATTTGGTTGGTCTCTGGTGGTTTAAAATTTTTCCTAATCCAACTAAGTATTCCTATTACAAGGGGAAAAAAAGGAAATATCATACTAATGGAATTGATGTGCTGTTACTCTGAAACTTAACTGTGCTAAATGTTTTCCATATTTTTCAGAAGTTCTGCTGACCCCACGTAGAAGACAACGCAATAATGAACCTGCTACTTCTGGAGGAATAAGTGAATATACTTAATTTTTATATAAGCCAAAGTTTTATGTATTTCTGAGAAAGAAGAGGGCAGCTGAATGATTATTCTCAGTCTTATCATTAATAGCTCTTAAATGATAACCCTTGGCTCTGATGAGAGTCATACTGCCTAAGAAAAGAGACTTCCCACTTTCCTTCCTCATTGCTAGCCGACGAGGGAAGTGACAGGAGGAAACTATTATGTGTTAGGTGTTTTACAGCTATTATTTGCTTTAATTCTTATAATATTCTAAGGTATTTTAAGGCACACTGAGTTGGCAAATGGCAGAGTTTAGTTTTAAATGCAGGGCTTTCTTTCTTAGCCTCTGTTCTATCCTCTAGAGCAGGGGTGTCAAACCGGCGGCCCAGGGAGGCCCCCGGGCTGCATAAAGCCCACGAGGTAATTTGCTGTGGCCCATGATGCTCTGAAATAAAATGAAAATAGAAAAAATTGTTATGAAGAAAATAGCGCTTAGGGGAGATTGAGGTAATACCGTACACACAATTTCCTCGTTAACCCTTTAACTACTGAAGATGAGTATACACATGGCCCAGTGCCTTTCCTGGGGGCCTGTGGGTGTGTATAAACGCGCTGACTCAGTTCCTGCGAAGTTTGTAAATGTGATGTGGCCGCGTGAATCTTGCCTGTTGCACCAAATGGCCCGTGTTTTAATTGAGTTTGACACCCCTGCTCTAGAGTATAGATTACATTTCTTTTTTAAGGACAAAATTATTCTTCTATACGTAAATGCTTCAGAGCGAATTTGAAGATTTTGGCTCAACTATAGCACTTCAAACAACCAAAATTGAAGATACAAATAATATAAATATTAAAGCCCTAATTAAAAATCAAAATACTTCTTAAACAATGAGCTAGTTTACAAGAATTTTTATTTAACTTCTGGGTTAACGTTTCAGGTTTATCAGATCCCAAATTTATCACAGGGACTTAAAGAATATTACCGTTTTCTTCTATTCACATGGTGTTAGTATCTACAAAGTAAAAATAAGCAGTTGAGTATGTTAATTGTTAGAATAACCTAGAAATTAGTAACATCTATAGAGCCATTCTGTTATTTATTGCAAAGACATTGGGACTTTCTACATCCAGTAAACATTTTGCTACATACTTTTATTTGTCCAGTTTTACTACTAAAACTGTCAAAGAAATTTCTAATTCACTTTCTATATTTGGGTCTGTTTCTAGGTTAAAAGTTCTGCGTGCAAATTAAAATTAAGCAAAGTATCACTATGGAGTAGCTCAATTATTTTAAAGTAATATTTTCTGTAGAAACTGTTAAAAAATTGGTATTTTTTCCATAGAAACATGTTCCACTTCAAAATCTTGTTTTTCAGAGTTGGCATTAAATTAATATAGATTTTTAGCAACATGTCTTAAAAGCAAATATGTAAGAACTAAAAATATTCTTTTTTTTTTAATATATACATTTTTTTATTTTTTATTTTTTGACAGAGAGAGAGAGAGAAAGATACAGAGACAGAGACAGAACTGAACTGGGGGAGCTCCCAGTTCAGCATATGGTTCCGCATGGGCCGGGGCCGGGAACCGATCCTCGGTCCCTGGCGCTGCAAAGTGAGCGCTTAACCCACTGAGCCATCCCGGCTTCCTAAAAATATTCTGTAATCATTTTACATAGTAAAATCATTTGCAGAACCTCATGAAATGTACATAATTATGGGTACGCTTTGATTTATACAGAGGGATTCTATATATTGTTATGTGACATTCAGCTCATAAGTACATACACATCTTTTGTGTGGGTTAGAATTGCTTTAACTAAATCCAAATAGTTGATAATTTGTCCTGCTTTTTTAAACTGTGAAAAGTCATCTTGAGGAGGTAGTGATTAGATTGGTCTTGTATTTCTTTCACAAGCAGGCCCAGGGATATTTGCTATATTGCCATTATTTTTCTGTCTTGGTAAATTTTCTTTTTGTATTAAAAGCATTTATCACTGCTCATTTGATTAGAGGTTACACTCAAATTTGAGATTATTCTTTTGAGAAGGACCACTGCAGCATCTAAGCATTTAAAGAGCCTCAGGGACAAGGCTCTTTTTAAAGATGGTATTTTGAGAGGGTTTGAATAATAAGAGTCTCTAGAACTGAACCTAGTTTTCCCTTCTCTTTCCTAATGCCCAGTCATTATCAAGAGAAGCAATAAGCTAGAGAGGAGCCTTGTAGTATACAGAGCTGCTTCCTCCTTCTGGGTTACCCACAACTCTGCTTCAGGAACCTGTGAGGAGTTGGACACAGATGTTAAGTGTAGGAGTTGGTGAGATGGCAGCTACAATGGAAAAGTGGGGACTGAGTTTACATGAACAACTTCAGTACCCTAATATCCTGAATGGTATAATAACCTAGCCAGTACTGATTTAGCAAGTGAAACTGAAATATTCTGTTTTTTAGATAAGCACAGTTTTCCAGTAGACCCTAAAGTAAGAAGTAACTTCACTGATAAGTTTTGAAACAGTTTTTACCAATGATAACTTTTTTCTTTCAACAAATAGTTATTGATCACCTACTATGTGTCAGATACTGTTTTAGGCACTGGGAATACAATGATAAGCAAAACAGACAAAAATCCCTGTCTTCATGGAGTTTGCATTCTAAGTAATATCATTAATCCATAAACAAACATTACTTTCATTGATTCATCAGGCTTTTGTGGGTGAGATTTTCTCTGCTGTTTTAAAAGATCTGAACTGTGGCTTCCATCCTAGGAAAGTAGACAAATAGCTAACAGTTTTGACCTGCTAGGGCACGATTTTCTAAGGGTATCCCAGCCCAACTATTCCTTGTCCTACTGAAGTAAATAACAGCCTTAAGTGACTATACAAACAAACAAAAAATTCTCCTCATTTAGTATCTACCTACAATGATTATATGAATTAGCAATAAATGCAAAAGCTTAAAAGAACGATTTCCTTGTAATCATCACCAGAAGCTATTTGTGTTTACAGATACCAACTGTGTATTCCTTGTGTTGTGCAAAGTATCCCTAAAAACCAGATGTGTAATTAGAAACTTCCTTATGTAGTCTTTTCTTTTTTGAGTTTTAACAAGCTGAGCATCCATATAGGTAGTGAACTTGTTTTTTAAGTGAATTTCAAAAGACCCTTCCTAAAAAATATATTAATCACCTGGAAACAATGTAATTGTTATGAACCAATGTCACCCCAATAAATTTAACAACAATAAAAAAAAAGACCATTAAAGAAATATTAATCGAGACTAATAAAGTAACAAGTGTCGATATTCTTTTCTATTCTATGAAGTTATGGAGCCCTTTGGGAAGACTAAGATAGGTAAGATGTTTGTTAAATGTCCTCACAGAAATGTCAAGAGAGTTAATAATCAAATGTTTGTAAACTCTTGTGTTTCTTGATTGAAAGATATTGCAGGTATTATTACAACATGATAAAGCTACAGTTATTAAAGAAGTCACAGTGATAACATCTAGCTTAATAGCAGACACTCCTATTGTTTTTTTTTAAGTTAAGTGGATTTCTATATCATGAGTATCCCAGGCATGGTATTTTCTCACAAGTATGTAGTTCTTATCTTTAGAATAAGTTAAGCACTTATTTGGGTCTCAGGAAGATTCTTTTTTTCAGCAAGCATTAATATATTCTATAATTTTCATTAATTACAGAAAAAAGAAAAATTCGTAAAAACTTTTCTGAAGAAGAAATAAATTACCTTTTTAGTGGAGTTAAGAAAATGGGAAATCATTGGAATTTAATTTTATGGTCTTTCCCCTTTCAACAAGGACGGAAGTCTGTGGACCTTGCTCACAAATACCACAAGCTGACCAAACGCAAGTGTGTGGCTCTTTTATAAGAAGAAGATCAGTTAGTTTTTAGTCTGAACTCTTCAAATACAGTTCCTTTAAAATACAAAATTTAAAATATTCTTCTAAACTCTCATGAGACAGGGAATGTGGAAACGGGGATACTGTTTTCATTAAATACTTTTTATGATGTGATAAGCTATAGCTCATTGAATTATTAAAGTAGTTTATAAAAATACATTTTAAGGTAATTAGAAAAAATTCCTTCATGAGGTCAATCATTTGTTTGAAAATATGCTTTTATTTTTCCTTACGCTCAAAGAACATAAGTCAGGGAAAAATATTATCAGTCTTTAACATTATTTCACATTATATTATAATGAATACTACATGAGACATTTGAATTTCGGTATTCTTATCCAATGAAAGTCCCTCCCCAGAAAGACAGAATAGTTTCTCAAGTTGTTCAGCTTCCATACACTAAATCAGTGTTTGACATTTTGTTAATTAAAATGTTTCTTCTCTTAAAGTCTAATTGTGCACTTGCTTTAAATACTTCTGAATTATGGTCAGGTTCACCTGTTTTTGATATATGTTTATTTGCTTTTGCTTTTTAAAAGTTAAAAACCATTTTTATTGTTTGTTTTTAAGTTAATTTTCTTCTAGTAGAATATCAAACTATTAGATCTCAATTTTCTTTTTTCTTATTCTCTTTATTGTCTATCATTATCCCCAAAGGATGCTTTTGCAGCTTCCGTTATACTTTAAACGCTGTTGGTTTGGCAAAGGGATCAAGTATAGGGCGGGAAAGCTCATCTGTGTTAAGTACCCATTGGCTCACTGCTTCCTGTCATTGTAGTCGGTTTTTCAGGCCCCAAAGGTGTTTTCCTTGTAACATGTATTCTTGGACCTTTTCAGATCATGACTGTTTCTACTTAAAGCAGGATTTTTATTAAATTTCTTAGTTTCTGATTGTATTAAAAATCCCAGATTGTCAATTAGCAGAAAATTTTCTATTTAAATCCAAAATTCCTTTAGGCCAGCGATGCCGAACCTTTTGGCTTCCCTGGGCCACATTGGAAGAAGAATTGTCTTGACAGTTGTGCAATTGACATGTAACTCTTACCATCCACACATGGCTGCTCATGTTTAATGCATGAATCTCCTTTTAAATTAATTTTAGCTTTGAGGCTTGTGAGATCAAAGTCTTAAAATGTTTCTTTGTAGGAAATGCAGTGATATTAAAAATAATTAAAGAGCATTTGAGATAAAAAAAAAAAAAAGAATTGTCTTGAGCCATAAAATACACTAACACTAATGATACCTGATGAGCTAAAAAAACAAACAAACACATAATGTTTTAAGAAAGTTTATAAATTTGTGTTGGCCTACATTCCAAGCTGTCCTGGGCTGCATGTGGCCTTGGACAAGCTTCCTTTAGGCAAAAGAATAAGTTACAATTAGGAAAATCCCTTGCAGCATTTAAAGTGTGAATGAATCTAGTTCATTATATGTTAGTATTTTCTAAGCACCATGGAGATTATTTAAATAGTCTTCCTGGGTTATTTTGATTTGCACTTCTCAAGATTTATGAAAGTTGTTTTAGGTCAAAAGGGAAAATATTTTGTCTGTTGCCTGAGCTTCATTGGCTTAGATAATCTGAAGTTGTCTCTTACCGTTGATACAATTTAAACATATATATTTTTAAAGATTTATTTTTATTGTTTGAGAGAAGGTGAGAGAGAGAGAGAGAGAAAGAGAGAGAGAGCAAGCCGAGAGTGAGCAGGGAGGAGGGCCCAGAGCAGTCTCCATAGTTGTATGTCATTAGTTGTGACATAATTTCATTCCACACAGGTAGATGTGGGGCCATGCAGAGCGAGAACTGAACTGGGGGCCTCCTGCATGAGCCTCCTGCATGGGAGGTGAGAACCTTCACCGCCATCCTGGCTGTTACCAGTTGTGCCACAGTTTAGCATATGAGTTTGCATGGGCCAGGGCTGAGATTTGATCCCTGGACCTCATGGTTACAAGACAAGTGCTCAACCTGCTGAGCTATCCAGACATCCCCTAAACATATTTTTCCACTTTAAGTGGTTAACAGTTTTTTTATTGGAAATTATGTAGCAGAATGATCAAAAACTGCTTACAGAAGCATACTCAAAAGTATGACATACTGAGCTTAGACATGGTTTTGTGTCAGTCACTGAGACTGTTTAAAACAACCTACTCCCTTCTGAAATCTTGAAATTTCATTTTAATCCTTGGCTAACTTTTGGTTAACATGGGCTGCTTTTCCCTCCTCAAATGGAACTATTTGGTAGTAACACAAATAAATAAAATAAAAGGAAAGTCATATAAAATGATGATATATTAGAAGAGTGTATGGCTTTAGAAATTCAGATCTGGCCAAATCAACAGGGAATAAAAAATGATTTTAATAATGACAGATCCTTGGAGTCGGAACTGACCTTACTTATAGTTCCCTGCCAGAGGCATGAATTGCTCTATAATGATCTGGACATTAGTGGCTGTCTTTAGTTTTGCATATATCCTCATAAACCTGTAATTTACTACCTCACAGGGTGATACTTGATAGTCAGATTTTCCTTAGACTAAAATGAAATGTACTTTCTTGGAGCACCTTCTGCAGAACCACAAAAATTGAATCTCTTTTTCACATGCCAGCCCTTGAGAGAGTTAAAGATAGGCATCTATCAGTTTTCCCTCCATATCCTTTGTTCTTCATGCTGATGAGCCCCAGCTACTTCATGCTTCAGCAGAATAGTAAGTACCATGTCTCCTTATGAGCTTAGTCACTGACCACCACTGGACACCTCTTTGTTTATAAACTGTGACCAGAAGATGTGGCCTGAATGGAAGAGAAAAGTTATCAGCTTCTTTGCTAGGCCCAATGAGGTTTTATGGATCTTACCTAACCTACTTCTTGACATTCTCAGATTATAATTATTATAGTTAAGACTTACAGATTATAATTTTTATTAATTCTTGTCTTGTTCTTATGCATTTATTTAAAAAATTTTTTTAAGACATTGCTTTTGACAGAGACAGAGACAGAGAGAAGGGGGAGGGCCCAGAGCAGTCTCCATAGTTGCATAGATCATCAGTCTTTGACATAGTTTTATCCACACAGGTGGGTGGGGGGCTGTACAGGGCAGGAACTAGGCAGGGGGCCTCCTGTATGTGAGGCACGCCCCCACAAGCTGGGGGCCAAACTGGGGGCCTGGGCCTTCCACATGGGAAGCTCACCCTGTTGAGAACCACACTGGGACACACCCCAGTTCAGCATATGGGTCTGCATGGGCTGGGGCTGGGACTTAATCCTCGGACCCTGTTGATCCTCAGACCCTGGGGCTGCAAGGTGAGTACCTATTCCACTGAGCCATCCCAGCATCCCCTATTTTTAAACCCCCTGCAGGACTTTAGTAGTCCCTGTTAAAGTCTACCTTGTTATATTTAGTCTATATTCAGTTTGTCATCCAGTATATTAGGCATTTCTTCCTGCTTCAGGTCATCCACATCTATGAGTGTGCTGCTGAGTTCTCATCCAAGTCACTGATGGCACCTGGATTGGCTGGGTAGGGGTGGGAAGTTGAGGCAGGTCCCTAGTGGCTTCCTCTGGTGGTACCTGCTCATCAGCCTCCTGTGGACCTGCCTTTTTTTTTTTTCCTGATAATGTTTTTAAAAGATTTATTTTATTGTTTTTGACAGAGACAAAGACAGGGAGAAGGGGAAGGGCCCAGGTCAGTCTTCATAGTTGTACATCATCAATTTTCAACATGGTTTCATGTCACACAGGTGGGTGGGGGCCTTGCAGGGTGGGAACTGGGCTGAGAGCTGGGCTGAGAGCCTCCTGCATGGGAGGCACACCCCATCAAGACACGGGCTGAACTGGGTGGCGAGAGTCAAACTGGGGGCTTCCTGTGTGGGAAGCACACCCCAGTTCAGCATATGAGTCCGCACAAGCTGGGGAAGGATTCACTTCTTGGTCCCCGGGACTGCAAAGCGAGCACTTAACCCGCTGAGCCATCCTGGCTTCCCTCTGATAACTTTTTTAAAAATTCAAATACAACTGACTTATCATAAGTGTTCTACTGCAAAGCATAAAGATCAAATATACACACATATCAGAGACTTGGCTCTAAGAGCCAAGGAGACTAAGTGTGTGTGTGAAGGTAATGATGGGCGACGGTGCAAGAGACGAAAAATAGGAAAGAAAGAACAGAGGTCTTCCAAGGCAGTCTTTAAGAACAACCCCAGGACTTCCTGGAAACTGTTCTCTGGTGTTTAATGTTAAAGTCCACTTCCAAATGACTGGTGTTACACGTGCCTATGATACTTTGGGGTCCTCAGCTGGAAAAGAAGGTGTGGCTGGGAGCACTGGGGGGTTGACAATGCCATGGGAGGGGTTTGTTCCAAACCCAAATTGGACAGCATCTTCCTGGTTTCATCACTTTTTTTGGTAAACATTCCTTCTCTGGTGGTCATGGTGACTCTGCACCTGTTCACCTCAGAAGGCAGGTCCTCGTAGGGAGGGTTCATGCCGGTGCACATGGGGCTCTTCTAAACCATGTCCCTGTGTTCAGAGGACTTGAGGAATTTAGGTTCACTGCACATGTGAATCTTTTGATGCCAATCAGCTCAGTGCAGATCCCTTTCCACACTTCAGCTTATGGTCTTGGTGAAGAAATGAGCTTACGACAGAGTCAGTACCCACATCAGTTGCTCCACCTCTTCAGAGAAGGAAAAGACTGAAACCACCACCACCACCACCACCACCACCACCTTTTTATTTCCCCCCACTACATTTCACTTTCTTGTCTATGATATGAATTGTTAAATGGCCTGTTGAAATTTGCCTGCAGCATCCTCCTACCTGGTATTCCTGCAAAAAAGAAAGAAACTGCAAATCTGGTGCTATCTTTTCCTTTTCTACTGGTCACATGGGGCTGGGATTCGATCCCTGGTCCCCGGCGCTGCAAAGTGAGCACTTAACCCACTGAGCCATCCCGGCTTCCCCTGGAATGCAACTCTTAATGGGTTTTCTCTCCCTTGTCTTGTTTGAACCTTACATTCAGGTTGGCAGATGATATGCCCATTTGCTGGCTCCTGTAATCCATGCTGGCCACATATGGCAGAGCCAGGATCAGAATCCTACTCATCTGAAACCCATGTAGGTGGTGGTTCTACATATCCCACTTCCTTGTGATATTTAGAAATGCCTTGTAAAGTGAACCTGTTTCCACAGAGGATAGCAAGAGCCACATCTAAAATTAAGCTTGATAGGTGAAATGTAGTTTTTCCTTTCCTTTCATTACCCTCTTCCTTCCCGGGTCTCTCCCCTATTCATTTCCCCTTTCACCCCCCTTCCCTCCCAAGAAAGGAAATTAAAACCTATTTCTGGAGTCAAATGCTAGCTTCCTGAAATTACTTTTAAAAATCTGTTAAAGCAAGGTCAAATGTATTGTTCACTGCAGTAGTGATCACTACCTTACATTCTTAATAGGTTCAATGAAGGAGGAGGTGAAAAAAAAGGAATACAGTATGAGAATTTCGGAGTCTATCTTGAGGCCAATCTTTTCTTGTGGGGCTTGATTAGGATTAGGCAAACTCGTGATATAATTAGGTTAAGATCCGAATAGATTGTTTAATACGGGGATGCTATCTTCTAGCATCGGGTCCCTGGGCAGGTTTCTTAAGTTTTCTGAGCGTCAGGTTCCTCATCTGTAAATAGGTTAGATACGATTCAGGGAGATAAATGTGTAATCCTGGCACAGCGTATGTGCTAGATAAATGGCTCAATAGCATATTAGTCTCATTCCAAAACCTGAGCTTTTCGCATCTGTCCGGCTGCCTCGCTCCCGACAGTGGAGCAGCGGGAGCCGCCAGCACCGGGAGCCCCCGGGGCAGGGTGCTGCTGTGCCCCTCGGCCGGCAGAGGCCGCCAGCGCGCTCTGCGTCCGGGCGGCTCCCGCAGCCGCCTCCCTGCTCATGGCTGCCTCGGCTTCCGCCTGACCTTTGTCAGTCTCCCGCAGCGGCTGCGGCTTCACGTCGCTGTGAAAGCCTGTGGACATTGTAGGCCCGGGGAACGCGGCCGGCGGTGCGGACCCTGCTGGGCGGGGGACGTGAGGCGCCGCGAGGAGGCGGCAGGCGGAGGACGGACCGGCTGGGGTCCTCGCGGGTCCTCGGCGGGCCCGGGGGAGGGCCCTCTTTGTGGCTGCAGTTGGCAAGATGGCGCCGGTGGGGGTGGAGAAGAAAGTGCTGCTTGGCCCCAACGGGCCCGCGGTGGCGGCTACTGGGGACCTGACCAGTGAGGAGGAGGAAGGCCAGAGCCTATGGTGAGACTGTGAGGCGTCCGGGCTGCGAAATGGGAGGTGCGACGGGGCAGAGAGCTGGACGGGCTGGACCGGACCGTCGGACATAGCTGAACGGGAACTCTCGGACCGGCCGGGCCCGGGCCCACCGCTTTGCCTTTGTCCCCACAGGTCCTCGATTTTGAGCGAAGTGTCTACTCGCGCCAGGTCCAAGCTGCCGTCTGGCAAAAACATCCTGGTTTTCGGTGAGCGCCGGCGGCGGGGCGTTGTCCGGGGAGCCGGGGTGGGCGCCCCATTCGCAGGTCCCAGCCCTTTCCATCCCTGCTGCCTGCCGGTAGCCTGTCTCGCCCGGAGGGCCTGAAGACCCAGGTTGGACAGCCGAAGAGTGGCCAGGGCCGTCACTCCTGAGGTTGGGGTGTTGCCTCTTTTGAAGAGTCCAGTGGGCTGGCATGGAGTTGTCGGCACATTCCTTAGTCATTTGGCCACAACAGCGTCCTTGCTTTAAATGTCCCTGACTACCTGCGCTCGTAGCCTAGATGGTTCCCAGATGTGGGCGTGGTGAGGGGGCATGAGTAGATAAGGTTAGGTGGAGGAGGTGGGAGAACCGGAATGTTTGCCATTGGGGCTAGGCCCTGGCAAAGATGATGGCACAGGAGCCATTCCTTGATCTTCATGAACCGAAGAAGGGACTCTGCAAAAGACAGCTGGCCTTGGAGTCTTCACTGAGGGATAGCCTGCGTTCTTTCAGTCTTTGCAGGGTTGCCTGGGTCAGGCGCCTTAAAGGGTTTGATTTTATTCTCATACAACTGAGGGAATTTACCTGGGTTCATTCATACAGCAAACCTACTTCTTGAGTGGGTCCTGTAGGCTGGGCACTGGAACAGCACAGACATCCATTAGACACTACACAAGAATTTCAGTCTAGTGAGAGGCAGATGTGTTGATGATTATACTACACCACACTGGGCATGGGCACATTATTGTGGGGTCATCACACTGCTTAGTTCTGTTTTTGAAAGAGGGTAATTTTGGGATCAGGCGTTTTGAAGGATAAGTGGGTGTGGCATTCAGGGGCCTGGAAGGTTAGTGCTTTCAGAACACAGAGGTGACAAGCGGGTGTGAATGGAAGTTGCTGAAAGCTCCTCCTGGAAGGTTACTACTGAGGTCAGTTGGGGGCAGATTGTGGAAGACTGAAGAGTTAGTGCTTTTTCCAGGCCCCCTGATTCTCAAGGGCCTTTTTTAAAAATTTCACCTTCATCCCCTATTATTCCTTAGGGGAATCACTGGGAGGATTCCCACTGTAGGAGGAATCAATGGTGTTTAGGTGATGACCATTGCAGTAGGTAATAGAGGACCCTTCGAGATCTTCAAGAAGTAGGGAATTTGGGGAAGCCGGGATGGCTCAGTGGGTTAAGCACTTGCTTTGCAGCCCTAGGGACAGAGGATTGAATCCTGACCCTTGCCCATGCGGACCCATATGCTGAACTGGGGTGTGCTTCCCATGTGGGAGGCCCCCAATTCGGTTCTTGCCTTCTGATTTTGCCCCTGGCTCAAGGGGGCATGCCTTCTATGTAGGAGGCCCTCAGCCCAGTTCTTGCCCTGCGCAGCCCCACCCACCTGTGTGGAACAAAATGTGTGGAAAACTGATGACATACAATTATGGAGACTGCTCTGGGCCCTCCCCTTTCTGTCTCTCTCTGTTTCTGTCTGTCTCTGTCTCTGTCAAAAACAATAAAATAAATCTTAAAAAAAAAAAAATAAGTGGAGAATTAAAGTCACTAGATCTGTTTTGTAGAAAGGGAACTCTGGTAGCAGAGTCGCTGGTGGCTCAGAATGAGCAGGTACTGAAGTCAGGCTGACAAGTGTTTGACATGGTCCAGGTGGGATGTGGAGGGCCTGCGTAAGGTATTGGCGCTGGGGCTGTGAAGGAGGCCTTAATCTGTGGAATGCCTTTCTGTTCTCATCTCTTAAGTCCATATTACCGTATTGTCCGGCGTATAAGACGACCCCCTAATTTTACAGTTAAAACAGGTTTAGGCCTATATTCACTGTATAAGACTACCCCCCACTTCTGAGGCTGTAGTCTTATACAGCGAATATAGGCCTAAACCTATGTTTTAACTGTAAAATTAGGGGGTCGTCTTATACGCCCAGTTGTCTTATACGCCGGAAAATACGGTATTAAGTCTTAGGGGTGCCTAGTGATATTTCTTGGTGGTGGTTCTTGATGTTCTTGAAGTTTGGGGGGATTTTGTTTGTTGGTTGGAGGTGCTTGATAATTATTGAGATTGTGCTTGAAAGTTTTGCTTTGGTCTGTAATTATTTTCATTAATTTTATAGCTTTCAGGATGCTTATGAAAGAGATGTACTAAAATTAAAAGTAAATATTAGCTTCTATTCTTCATGATTGAGAGGCAGGAATGAAACTATTTTTGTCTCAGAAGTTTCTGGGTTTTAAAGTTAGTTATATTTTGAAGATTTCTTGCTTTTCTTGTGTTAAAAGTTTATTTTGTGAGAAACTAGGTCCACCTTTTACTTTCACTTCTCCGAATGCATATCTGTAAATCAGAGGTAGGGCCTGTGGATCTACCTTATAGTCGGTCTTTCCCTTGTAAAAGTAAGGATTATTGCAGTAGAATGTCTTTTTTTTTTTTTTTTTAAGATTTACATATTTTTATTGTTTTTGCCAAAAAGAGACAGGGGGCATGGGGGGCAGAGTGGTCTCCACAGTTGTATGTCATCAGTTTTCCACATAGTTTCATTCCACAGGTGGGCACAGGACTGTACCAGGTGGGAACCAGGTAGGGGGCCTCCTGCATGGGAGGCACGCTCTGGGCAGGAGCTGAACCTGGTGGCCTACCACATGAGAAGCTTGCCCCAGCGGGAACTGAACTGGGGTGGGAAGCACACTCCACTTAAGCATATGGGTCCATACAGGCTGGAGCTAGGACCAGGACTTGATCCTCAGACCTCCGGGCTGCAATGTGGACGCTCAACCTGCTGAGCCATCCCGGCTTCCCTGAATGTCATTTTAGATCTTGGAATTTGCTGCCTTTTCACCCCTCCATACTCTGGCCAATCTTTCAGCAAAGCCTGCTTTGTTTATGAATGTAGGTGAGAGACCTCAACAGAAGGCTTTGCAAGAAATTCTTAGTTCCTTGTGTGAATGTCATGATTCCCCATTCTTGCCTAGAATAAACAGTACACTTTATCTTTTTTTTTTAATAATATATATATATATATTTATTTATTTATTTTGATACAGAGAGAGAGAGATACAGAGACAGAGACACAGAGAGAACTGAACTGGGGGAGCTCCCAGTTCAGCATATGGTTTTGCACGGGCTGGGGCCGGGATTCAATCCTCGGTCCCCGGCTCTGCAAAGTGAGCGCTTAACCCACTGAGCCATCCCGGCTTCCCC